>JAGXCT010032530.1:0-16097 GCA_022495035.1 Philopotamus ludificatus
TCAAAGTGCCTGCGAAGTTTAGCTGGAGCCAAAGAACTGTTTGCGAGTATTTTTTAATACAAAACACACATTGCATCAGGAGCATCTGAATTGTCAATATACGTAAATCCTAAATTCAAATAATTTTCCGTATCGTACTTCCGTTTTGGTCTGTTCATAGATGACACATGTTCATTAAAATTCGATTTTGAAGAATCACAGTTTTTGGATCATTTTCTTCCTCGATGATAGACGTATCAGAAGAATTTTTGTGAAATATCTATTTAGGCTCCGCTGAACACCAGTGTTCCGCGTAACATAGTTTGGGAAACCCTGTGTTACACGATAACGCCACACACGTGAAAAATGACCTGAAAAAAAATTTTAGAGCTCTGTCTGTTTGAACTGATCTGTTTTGCCACATCCACCCTCCTCCCCAGATCTTGCTCCTACGGACTACTACCTTTTCCGTTCCTTACAGAATTTTTTGAATGGAAAAATTTTCATGAATGATGAGCGAGTCAATCAGGCCCTCGATCCTTTCTTTTAGTCAAAACCCACCAAAACCTAACAATAAGATAGGTGAATGTTATATTTAACAGTAGTAAATAGAAATAATTTAATATGATTTTGTACATTTTTTTAAGCAAAATAAAAGTATGATATAAAATCTGAAGTTATTTATGACTCAATCTAATATATGCTAAAAATTATAAGTGTCCCGTTTTGTGGTGAAAAATAAATAGTCATGCTAGTAAGGTAAAACACAATTTTTATAATTTAGATAAAAACTGTATCCCGTTAAAGTTGAATAATCCGAAAATGTTTGAACTGCACGTGAAAATAACTAAATAGTATGGCGCTTTGGATGTTTCTATGAATACCGCTTTGCTTATTTCTGGCAACCAATAGTCATCGGCTACTCCTTATCGTGGCCCAGAGGTAAAGTTCCGGCTCCCCGATCTAGTGTGATCAGTCACAATACCCACCCACCCGTATGGCACGAAACAATTTTTTTTAATTAAATATTTCGATTAAGTTGACTCAGTCAACTTTAAAAACAACATAATTTAATTAAAAAAAATGTTTTAATTGAGATGAGAGCAAATATTCTAATTCACACGTTTGCATAGATCTCGTGAATGAAGATGATATAATATAGCGGTACAATAACAAAAATAATTTGGTAAAATACGACGTTGTCGTTTTTTTTCGAATCGAGTAGACAATATAGACCAGCGGGGTTTCAAAATGCATTTTTGGCAGTAGAGAATATTATGGTATGATTTGCTCCACCATAGTGCGACACAAATTTAATATACATATTTAAAAAATAAAAAAAATAGTGGGGACGGTGCGACACGTGTCCACGTGCTTTATGGCATCTCCACCGATATTTGATGCATGCGGATATCCGCGGCACTCGCGCTCCGGCTGCGATCAAAGCTGGGCTTCAGCAGTTTCGCATTGCTGGCTCCCGAGTTATTTCGCGCCCGGTTTCGCGAGTGCCCATAATAATAATTTTCTGCTTTCCTCCTTGCCTGTGCACATCATAAAAATATTGTTTAATAGTGTTCGTGTGTGTGTGCGTGCAAGTATTAATAACAAACATTTCGCAAACAATAACTTTTTAAACAATTTCGCGCGTGTGTGTGTTTTTGTGAATACACGGCCTGGTATACCGTGCCTGTTCTCATTATTCAATTTTTAATTACGCAATTAACTTTAGCTTTTCTACCTTGCGTTACGGTCACTTGACACGCCGCTAACATTCTTTCGGCTGATAGGCCGCTTTGACACTTGCCATTTCCGCCCCGAACCGCGGCCGCTGACCTTTAGACTTTTTTTTTAATTTAATTTAATTACTATTGAGTATGGCCCTTAAAATAGGACAGCTTAACGTAGGACGGAGTCGAGCTTCGACGGCAGATCTATCAATTGTTGCGGCTTCGCGCAAACTGGACTTAATCCTGTTGCAGGAGCCGTACGCGTGGAAAGGAAAAGTAATGGGCTTCGGTGAACGCGTGAGAACTTTCGAGGTCGGCGCCGAACCTATGGCCTCAATCGCAGTCTGTAACCCAGACTTGCACGCGGTCCTGATCCGAGATATTTCAAATTCGCACCGCATTTGTTTACACGTCACCGGTCCTAAGGGCATAAATTTATTTATAGTTTGTGTATATTTTCAATCGTCGGATCCTATAGAGCCACACGTTGCGGGTCTCGAGGATGCCCTCCGCGCCCTCAGTGGCCGTCCCACCGTAATCGGTGGCGACTTCAACGCGCGTTCGTCGAGCTGGGGTCCGCCCTTGGCCAGACGCTCCTTAAAAGGAGAGGCGGTGGAAAGTTTCATCGCACAAAACTGCCTCAGATTATTGAACGACCCCGAATGTCCGGCAACTTTCTGCGGCCCGAAAGGCACCAGCCACATTGATTTAACGTTGACCGCTTGTCTGCCGTCATCCGCTTGCGCACACTGGACGGTCATTCCCGACGCGGTAATTTGTGATCATAGGTTAATTGTTTTTATTATTAGCGGAAGAGGACACGAGGAACCGAGGACGGCGCCGCCCAAAACGATGCTGCCAAAAAACTTCCGACGCGGCAGGCCCCACGATTGGAAAAAGTTTAAAGAGATCCTCCAAATCAACATTATCGACAGCTGCCGTAAGTTTCCATCGGATAGCACTGACGTTGAACGGCTAGCTGCCGAGCTTAACAAGTCGATGTCTTCGGCGGCGGAGGCGGCCCTCGGCCGGGCGAAAGCCACCCACGTCGACCGCAACAGATGGTGGAGCGCAGACCTTCGGAAAATAAAATCGCAGGCCAACCGTGCCAGGAGGAAATATCGTCGGCTGCGTCACTCTCTCGGAGAGGACGGGGAAGGGGTCGCTCATTTGAAAAGAATGTGGCGTTCTTGCGCAATGGATTTCAAAATCGCTGTGTTGCGAGCGAAAAAAAAGAGCTATCGCGACTTTCTTACTGAAAGAGGGAACGAGGATCCTTGGGGCATGATTTATAGAATGACCAGGAGGGGTCGATCGTCGACGCGAACCCTGAACTCGATACGTCGTCCAGACGGTACAATGACTCGCAGCATATCAGAAACTGCCAAAGCTCTTCTCGTCGCGCTTGTTCCGCAGGATCGTTGCGAGGATGACTCTCCGGCGCACTCCGAGATGAGACGAATAGCTCGCATCATCCCGTCGAATAACGCCGGTTTGGACGTCACCGAGAGCGAGGTGCGACACCTGATTAAGAGACTTAAGCCTCGCAAGGCTCCAGGTTTCGACTGTCTGACCAACGAAATGTTGAAACAGACATTTCCGATTATCTGCCCAGGTATTATTTTTCTGTTTAACCGTTGCCTTAAGGACGGGCGCTTTCCGAGTTTCTGGAAGGTCGGCAGACTTATCGTCGTCCCAAAAGATGGAGATCGGGTCTCGACTGACCCCAAAGCGTATCGGCCGTTAACGCTCCTGCCGGTCTTGGGAAAATTGTTTGAGCGGGTCGTCGCAAATCGACTCGAAAAGTTCTTATTTAAGAACAACCCGTTGTCTTCGCGACAATTTGGCTACAGGTCAAGTACGTCAACGGAGGACGCCCTCGATCACGTAAGGACATTTGTAAGACAGTCCCCAAACAAATATGTAATGAGCATCATGCTCGATATAGCCGGAGCCTTCGAATCGGCTTGGTGGCCTGCGATCTTGGCCAAGCTCAAGAGCCGCGGTCTACCCGCAGATCTCTACGCAGTTGTGGCGGCCTATTTTAGTGAGAGATCCGTGTTAGTCGACGTAGGCGACGATCTATTGCCCTCGCCGATCACAATGGGGTGTCCACAGGGGTCAGTTCTCGGACCGCTTCTGTGGAACATTTTATTCGACGATGTGTTAGAGGTGCGAGCACCCGAAGGATGTACCATCATTGGATATGCGGACGATATCCTTGTTTTAATCGGCGCCGATAGCCGATCGCAACTGGAGTGCCACTCGCAGGCCGTTCTGGCCGAAATTGGATCTTGGGGACGTAACAATCGGCTCAGGTTTGCCAGCGCCAAGAGTGCGGGCGTTCTTATCAAGGGATCACTCAAACGGACCCCATGTTTCGGATTTGAAGGCGAACCGAATATCAAGATCAAGATTTCAGGGAAGTATCTGGGTGTAATTTTCGACGGTAACCTCGGTATGGCCGCTCATGCCGAGTATATTATTGAACGTGCGAAACACGGCTTGGGTTGTTTTACTAGGGTGGCCGGTGCGAGCTGGGGCTTGCGCTTCAGAACGCTACGGCTATATTACAAAACAATCTTTTTGCCGATCGCTACGTATGCGTCAAGTTTCTGGGCACACAGATCTCTGCTTTCTGTTTTTAGCCGGCGCCTTCTATCCGGACAAAGATTCGCTCTAATACTGTTAACGAAAGCGTACAGGACGTCATCCACCGCAGTACTTCCGGTCTTGGCCGGCGTGCTGCCGTTGGACATTGAGGTGCAAGCGCGGGCCGCGTTCTGGCTAGCCTCCAGAGGTAAAGAGGCGGTGGTTGGAACGACGACCATCTCCCCATTCGCCGAAGAAGACGAAATCGGTTTACGCAAACACATCATGAGTACTGCTTTATCCGAATGGCAGGCGAGATGGGACGTAGCCGATTCGGGCCGTATCGGCTACAGGTTTTTCCCTTCGGTAACGAGAAGGATGAAAATGGGATGGTTTCAGCCCAACCATTTCGTCTCCCAATTTATTACAGGTCACGGTAACTTCAACGCGAGGCTGGAGCAGTTTGGGCTAAGGGAAACCGCCAGCTGCGAATATTGCGGAGATCCGGCTCAAACGTCGGAACATGTCCTATGGGACTGTCCGGAATTTGATTCGGACAGAAAAGTAATGTTCGACGTAGTTCGAAAGGTCGCCGGACCGATCGGACATGGCGATCTCATTTCTAATCGCTCCGCCTACAGGGCGTTTTCTGATTTTGCAAGCAACGTTGCAGCGAGATTGAATACGAGGAATAATGGCTGCAGCCTTACCTTGATTAGAGGACAACGATCACATTAATATCGAAGAGATCTGTAGAATTGAAAAAGGCCCGAATCGAGTCCAATAATGGATTACAAGTATGCCTCTTAGGACATAAATAGTAGTAAATATTGATAAAACATGTTATTATTTAGGTGTGTTATATTTTATGTGTATATATTTTGTACCCTGCTCTCCGTAAATTACCTTTTGTATTTCCTCCGTATCGCGACTGAGAGGCTCCCCGTTTCGGTCTATCCAAACCAAAACGGGGATCCTTTCGGGGGACACTTTGTTTGACTTGCTAAATCAGAGTTTAAATGTAAATGTAGAATCTTTTTACAGATAATTTAGATTTTCAAATTGTGTTGCAAGCAGGGCTTCGATGCGTAGCGGTGTGACGCGGGGCGGCCCTGCGTACATGTAAATATGCGGGTAGTGCATTAGATACACGTCTCGAATAGACGTTTCATTCTGGGAAAGCAAGCCGGAAACCGGCCTGTGGACACAGCGTGGGTGGTGGTGGGATAGTGTCCCTATCCCCAATGTAGCGAACCGCTACGGGAACGAGCTCAGAGCTCATCTCCGTCGAGGTTTATTAGCGTGCTTTTGTGAATTTTCATCAGATTGTAAATATAACGGTAGAAATTTAATATAATATCTTATAATAATATGGTTGTATGCATATTTTGATCATTTTGTATGCAAAATAAGCAAATAAAATACTCGATGTTCACATGTCTAATTTTTTTATTCATTTTCTTGTTTAAATAAGTAATTTCCAGATAAATCATTGGGTTTTGAGTTAATTTCTATTTTAAACCTTTCTTTATGTGGCTCAACAAAATATTATTTTTAAATGTTTCGACAGCGCAACAGAGCTGTGCTCTTAAATAATAAAATTTGACTGTTAAACTATAGTGACATGTTTCAATATTCAAATATCGAATCAAAAAATCTCTTTTTACGATTAAAGAAATTGATTTAGCTGTATTGCATATGAAAACAAATATAGTTAATAATGAAAATATATATATGTAAATATATGTGTATCCGTATTATATGTATTGTCTGTCCTATCGAAAAGTGGCAAATAATAAAATTGGTATTCTGATTTTTGTATTTATTTATTTTATTGAATTTCCATGTAGAAAATTTAATATACATATTAAAATACTAGCAGGTTTATGTGCACCCAAATCTATTTATGCCGTCATTATTTTTGCATTTTTGCGGTCTCTATTCACCATAGATATTTTTTTAATGTGTTTCGAAAAAATTTTCATTCAAAAGTTTTGGAAAATTTTTCGATGCGTTCTTATTCACAGATTTGAGTGCATATCCAAATTTTTTATCGCGGGGGTTGCAGTCTGGATAAGATCGCGATAAACAGGGAATCAAAAAATCATTTTAAAAGTAGAAAAAACGCTCAATTACAAGAAATAAACAATATTAACACATATTACTTCGGCAAAATTGGACAAAATTTACAAAATCTGTCATAACTTCTTTAGTATCTATTATATTTAGTTAGTATTTTTTTAATATTTTACTTTTATAATATGTTTTTTGAAAATTTAAATTATTGTACTTTTAGGTGTTGATTTTTTTAGGGAAAGAGATGATGTAGATTTTTTTATATTTCTTTTATATAATAAAATTAAGGTTTTTTGTTTGGGTTTCTGTCATGAATATGTCATGTTATGCCTATTAACGCATATATTATACACCCATTTATTAAATTCCAATAAATTTAATAGAAAGTGTATTTAAAAAAGCATAAATGCAAACGTCTTTTATGCACCTTGTAATAAATAAATTTAAATTTATTCTTTATCTTATCAAATATATGAGTAACTGATACTCCAATAAAAAAAAATGTAAATATGTTGAATTTGACAAAGTTAGATACATTTAAACTGCGCATAGTGTAAATGACGCTTAGTATTCGACCGGAGTAATATGTGTTAATAATATAAAAATATATCTAAAACAATTCTTTTATTTTTATTCATGTTACAAAACGTATCTAGATTTCCTTGTTTGGCCTCTACGATTATTATGAAAAATTTTCCGATTGCTGAATCCGTTTGAATCATGCCTTATAGACTCCGGTGTTTATTCCATTTGTTTATTTTAATTTCTTTATACATTTTTACGAGAAACTGACAGCAAATAAAAAGATTTATTTATTTATTTTATTTGACTACGATGGTTGATTGGCATAGCAGAAAGATTCTAAAGCGCCATTCATCCATATAAAGAATTGATAAATATTCGATAAACATTCTAAAGACTAAAGGTGCAACGGGAATGAGGCTCTTACACTAATATCCCCCCAAGGGTCGAACCACGAATTTTCCGAAAATGTTTGTACTGCACTTGAAGAATATTCAAAGTATTGCGCTTTGGATACGATTCAATGGATACCGTTTTGCTTATTCTTAGCAACCAATAGCCGTCGCCTTCCCCTTCCCGTAGCCAAGGAGGTAAAGTACCCGCCCACCGACCCAGTATTACCAGGTACCATGCCCCTATGGTGTCACATTTTTTATTTGGAACAATATTTTTAATTGAATACAGGAAACCCCCGTTCGTTATATAGCGTTTTATTTTAAATTTTTTTGGGCAATGGAGCTCCGTAAAATTATGGAAAGAGGAAATTATACACCAAATTTTATTTTTAAGGTGGATGAGACGGGACTCCATCGAAAACGTTTGCCAACACGAACGTTTATTTCCATAGAAGAGAAGACTGCTCCTAGATTTAAGGCATATAAGGATTGTCTAATTCTTCTCGGCGAAATTTACCCGGAAAATTAAAATTGTAACCGTTATTGATTTATTGATCAGAAACTCCCGGTGCCATCAAAGGTTATTCTAACAACAGTTTACCAGTTGTTTGGCGATATAATCGCAAAGCATGGATAACAAAAAACTTATTTATGGACTGTTTTAAAAATTGTCTCTGCCCAGCAATTAAAGATAAACCTCGAGCCTCTCTGGTGATCAGTGTTTCTTAATCGCATTGAAAGAATCGCCCCACAAAAAATGAAATTTAAAATATACCCTTTTCTCTGTGTATATATTTTATGCAATGGATTTCCTACCACAAATTAATAAAATATGAGAAAAAGAAATAAAACACGTGATTATTTTTATAAACATTATTTATTTATTGCCTTTTATTTCATATTGACATTACATACAACATTATAATATTATTTCAATAAAAAGAGATTTAATAAAAATTAAATAAAAGTTCCTTGAATTTCATGTGATTGAGCCAATTTCGTAATATTAGATTCGGGTTTTGATAAATGCAATCTTAATTCTCCTCTCAGGCTTAATTGTATTCGATTTTGTAATTTTTATAATATATGCTTAATTACACTAAATATCTTTTCTTCTAATTACGATCAAGGAAATGCTATGTTGGCAATTACGAAAATAGGGTTGCAAGAAATGAAATGGAATGAAACTGGCGAGAATAAAGGCTCGCCATGATCCGAGTCACAAATCCTCCTTTATCTTCAGATTTTTTGACCCACTTTTATGTATTCTTTACACATCCATCGTAGTCAAATGTATAAAAATATAAACTAAACTAATTCGTATATTCACGGTTGAAGTAGGTAGGTTTCCTGTGTATATTTATTTATAATAAAAATGTTGGAAGTTCAACTCTAATTATTTAAATACCTTCCAATGTATTTTCATTTAAATTATTATTATTGTCGCGTAGAATAAACTTTAAACCAGAGAAAGTCCTTTCATTACTAACTTGGGAGCTCCTAAAACCACCATTGAAATTTTGTATAAAAGAGGATATGCAATTTTATTTACCTCTCAAAAATCTAAAATACAGTGTTTTTTCATGCCCGGATTTAACTTTTCCCGCTATTTGCATTAATTTTTTACAGTCCCGTTTTATTTTAGCATATTTAGTTTTTTATTTCCCGAAATTTACGTTTGAAATATTTAAAATTCGAATCAATTTTTAAACATGTTTAAATAAAAGCGCGACGTTTTTTAAATGTTATATCATTACCGACAACATATGTTGCAAATAAAAAGCACGGAAGACTTAAATATTGTTTGAAAAACAATTTTTAAGCTTGGTGCTTCGATGGGAGCTAAAAAAAGAAAAACATCTTATTCCTAGATAGATGCCCTGCTCATCCAACAAATTTAACACCGAGGACTATAAAATTAGCCATTTTATCAAACTGTACTAGTGAATCTGCAGCCATTAGACTTTAGAATAATCCGTGCTTTCAACATTACTACCGCAAAAATTTGGTATTACAAATACCGATTTTACACTTCAAATTGGACGTTTTACAAATCAAATTGGACGTTTTACAAATCAATTAAAGGTTTTACAAATCAAATTGGACGGTTTGCAAATCAAATTGGACGGTTTATATATTTTGGAAAACAGAATTAAATGATTAAATCATTTTTTACTTATTAAAAATTAAAAAAAATCGGTTCATTAGTTTTGGCACACTGTCTGGGAATGCTGACACGAATTCATTTAAAATGTGTACGACCGTGATTAAGGAGGCAAATTGAGGACCACTTCTGTTAAAAAAATTATTTTATTTATTTGTACTCTAAATAAACGTTTGTCTTAATTGAGCTCTTTATATTCATAATTCCGAATTCATGATAACAATTATAAAATATGCATATAATAGGAAATATTCGCAAATAATCGAAAGTAAATTCTTTGTACAATTTCTTTAGGAACAACGGGTAGAGGGGTTGATCCCTGGTTTGATTTACGACATACGCCTACTTTTAACATGGCATGCCGACGGGTCATCTCATTGGCTGAGAATTATCCCACCCGGGTAATATACCCGGTGTTTAAAAGTCAACGTATTACATATAATATATTAATATTTTATTGTTTATTTTTGATGGGTTATTATAAACGATGAAATTAAATATACTCGGCACAGTTCTTTTCGTAAATTTTATTAATGAATAACAACAAAAATGTCATAAAATAATTTGAAACCGATGAAAAAACAGTGCGGCTAATTTGAATTTTAGGAAAAAATATATACTCCCCGTTACGAATAACATTGAGACATATGTCATTTGAAATTTAATAATCCAATAAATACTTTTTTGAACATTATACATCCGGTGTGTTTGGAAATGTCCAGTATAACATTGTCCTCTTCTATCCCACCTGTTCTAATTCTTTTAATTGTATGTAATTGGTTGGAATGGCAATTACTTAGCATCGTCGCTACTCTTTTTTCCTTCTAAGCTAGAATCATAGTATTCTCACTTCCATACGCTACAGTCTTTTTACGTCATTTGTAAAAAGTTGTATTTGATTTGTAAAAAGTTGTATTTATTTTGTAAAAAGTTGTATTTGATTTGCAAAAGGGTGCATTTGAATTGTAAAAGGGTGCATTTGATTTGCAAACGGGTGTATTTGACGTAAAAAAACTGTATTACTTTATTTTGTTATAATTTTGGTTTTTTTATAGCAACTGGCAAATTTTTTTATTGGTCATTATTGTCCCTGTTAAATGTGTTTTTAGTTTCAATAATTCATCGGAAGGTGGAAGACTGGTGTAAAATCTGTCGGTATACACATGATAATCCTCGGCTTCTGAAATTGTTTGCAAAAGATTGTTATAAAATTGCAAAACGATTTTGGATGTAAACTGTAGGTCAGGTCTAGTAAGTTTCTCAGTCGTAAGCGAGCCGTAATAAGGTATGAATGAATATATACAGCCACTACTAGAATCAACCAATACATACAAACGAATAGCCCATTTAGTTGGCTTATTGGGATTATATGTCATAAAACAATTTTTTCCCTTAAAATTTACAATAGATTCGTCAACCACTATTTCTTTTCCAGGGAATAGGTGTTCTTTAAATTTTTCGTCTAAATGCTTCATGTAAAAATCGACTTTATTTATTCTATATTGAGGACTAGTTTCCTCGCGATTGATATCTTGGTTGTTATGTAAATCTAACATCCAAAAGATTTGTAAAAAAAACACTCTCTTTTAAAGATCGTACTAAAAAATGGCGAAAAATAATCCTGCAAGTCTAGGCGAGGTCTAACTCCCATATTTAAAATCACACCCAAAAATGCTTTAAATTCAAAAGTATCATAGAATTTTAAAACAAAACTTTCACTGATTTTACTGTATCACTATGTTTATCAAATAATTATGTAGGTAATGGAATTAAAAAAATAATAATTCCACAATACAAAAAAATAGGGTCACAGGACACAGCTTCGGACAACTTTCCGATATGAAGAAACCGACAGACTGCTCCAAAAATATTAATTATATTTTTTGAAAAATTATTAGACAGAGTGCACCAATTTGTACCGTTCCCTCGCTAGAGTATACATATTTCCTAATCATAATAATATAAATAAATTATAATCATATTTTCTAATCATAGTCAAAAGTATCATTGAATTTGGAAAACAAAGCCTTCCATTATTTTATTACTCTCTATAGTTTATTTTAATTAAAAAACAATTATTTCAATTGATTTTACAGTTCTGTTCATTTTATTAAATAATTATAAAATGTAACGTAGTTCCTTTAAAATAGTTCCACAATAAAAACAACTAGGGTTATGGAGGCGGAGGCGGAGCTTCGGACACCCTTTCCGATATGAAGAAACCGACTGACTGTTCCAAAAACATTGGTATATATCGATAAATGCACACATATATCTGAGAATTTATTACGCGTAACCATAAATATAAATAAAAAAAAATGGTGGGTTATCCCATTACGTTGCAACCTCTTTCTATATTTAGAATCAATAATAATAATTCGTAGAAAATTTGCATCTGCGCCCTATTGAAATCGACGCGCAAACTTATTTCGTCTCTTTGGGCCATAACTGCTGGCCTTCAGAGTGGAAAAGTTTAATTGCAATCTTAAATCTCCTCCTCTCAGGCTTAATTGTATTCGATTTTGTAATTTTTATAATATATGCTTAATTGCATCAAGGAAATGCTATGCCGGCAATTACGAAAATGTTATCAAAATATCATTGAAAAAATCAGTCTAATAGCCATATCCGGAGGCATCGAAGTTGTGATGTAGATGATATTCAGAGTTTGTTAAAATCTCACAGTGAACCCTTAACCAATGAAGGGCTGCAAGAAATGAATTGGAATGAAACTGGCTAGAATAAAGGCTCGTCATGATCCAGGTCACGAATCCTCCTTTATCTTCTGATATTTTGACCCCCTTTTATGTATCCTTTACACATCCATCGTAGTCAAACATATAAAAATATAAACCAAACTAATTCGTACATTCACGGCTGAAGTAGGTAGGTGTGTATATTTATTTATAATAAAACGATGGAAGTTCAACTCGAATTATTTAAATATCTCTAGATGTATTTTAATTTAAATTATTATTATTGTCGCGTAGAATAAACTTTAAACCAGAAATGGTAATTTCATTACTAACTTGCGTTGCTGGAGCTCCTAAAACCACCATTGACATTTTGTATAAATGAGGATATGCAATTTTATTTTCCTCTCAAAACTCTAAAATACAGTGTTTTTTCATGCCCGGATTTAACTTTTCTCGCTATTTGCATTAAATTTTTACAGTCCCGTTTTATTTTAGCATATTTAGTTTTTTACGTTTTTTATTTCCCGAAATTTACGTTTGAAATATTTAAAATTCGAATCAATTTTTAAACATGTTTAAAAAACGCAACGTTTTAAATGTTATTGTAAAGGATGTGGAAGGATTCAGTGACTCGGACCATAGCGAGCCTTTACTCTCGCCGGTGGACAGAAATGCAAACACAGTTTGTATAGTTGAACACATCGACACATTTATTAAATAGAAAGAATTGTTACGCGGCAGCTGTTAGGTTATGAAGTAAGCACGTGATCGAGCGACGTCCTGGTGCGCTCTCTGTGGAGCCTCTGACAGGCGGCACTCCTGGCGGTCGAGAGTCCAGAGTGTCATCCACAAGATCTACAGCATGAGAATGTCCAAGTTATATTTTTACCAAAGAATACGACTTCATTATTACAGCCATTAGATCAGGGAATTATTTCGACTTTTAAGGCTCTTTACTGTTGGAAGAAATTGTGGCCAAATATAGTAAAAGGTGAAGCTTCTATTTCAGCATCGAATGGTGAATATTCTCAGATAGTACAACTGGCGCATTAATTGGGTGGAGAAGGTTTCGACGATTTCAATGAAGGAGATATTTCAGAACTGGTGGCTGTTTTAATGAAGAAGAATTTGAACCAGATGCATTTACAGTTGCATTTACATCCGCGAAGGACTCGAATTGGGAAGAAAATTTTGTACAAAATGACTCAAATGTTGAACGGGCCCTTCGATTCCAACGTGGTATTAATCAGTGCTTGGCTTAATATGATGAGGTCCATAGAGATCGTTTTATGTATGTATACTTTTCAAATAAAAAACAAAAATTTAATACCTATATATTTTAGCTTTTGGTGTGCCGCGGAATTCTAAGAAGAATTTTGGTGTACCGTAGATGAGAAAAAGTTGCGGAGGACTGAAGTAATTGACTGTTACCGCACAACGAAAGTTTGACTAGCACTGGTGTGGTCCGATCGGCGGACGCGGCGTGGTGGGCCGATGTTCGGCCACACCACAGAACTCGCTCAGGTGCGCGCGGAGGGACACGCGGGAGTGTTCGGCACCTGTGTCGTGTCTTCCGGTGTTCAGTGCATCGGTTCGGCATCTCTGTGTTGCTCCAGAGCCCCGACTGATGATCCGTGAGTTGATTAATTGTTATTTTACGTAATTATTTCGGGTATCGACGCCGTGTATCGTCACGCTCGTTTATGTATGAATACTTTTTTTCTTTAATTGAAAAACAATGATCTTTCTTTATTCGTTCAGTTTTAACCCTCGACATTCCACTCATAACATCATTTTTTATAAATTGCTTTTTTTTCCAAAATATTTAAATCTACACACGATTCGCGCAATAGTTCTAGTATTATTTTCCCACTAACATTTTTTACTAGGCCACCAGGTTGTCGATTTAGCCTCGTGTTTTAACTCTGTATAGCCACGCCATTACGTACAAAATTATTGTTACCTGCAGGTAACAATAATTTTGCTCACGTTTTTATTCATTTTAATTTAAAGCGCTATGTAAACAATCAAATTTATTTGCCAAATACTCGGTATCGACGAAGTGTATAAAATAGAAATTTTCCTTATTTTTTTGTCTATATATGCATGCGATATTATTTTCCATAACTGCCGTTAATCTCGATAAATTAAGATAAAAACTGGCCAAAAAATATTGGCAGATATTTGGGCATACACATTTATTTAGTTATAATAAGTAACGTATTTTCATCTTTTAACGTCAGTTTTCGTACAATTTAACGTCGTACTAAACAAAAATATCATTGTAAGAAACTTACTCGACAATTTTTTTCTGATCCTAATGATTTTTTCGAGATACAGCGAGATTGCATCGATGTATACCTCCACATGTTTTATAAAATAATATGTATGTGGGTAGTTGGTACGTTTGAATTAATTAATTTAATGCCACCTATCCTGCATCGAATAATTTTTTATAAACAAATAATATAAATTTCAATCCAACTGAAATAATATTAAAATTAATCCGTGTCGTGGTTTGAAATTTGGGAAATATTCGCTCTGGAATCTTTCTGTTACGCCTTTCAGCCATCTAGTCAAATATATAAATAAATATTATATCCTAAATTTAGGTGATTAACATTATGATTTTGTTACAATTATATTAATCTCAATTTAAATCTAAATTTTATTTAAATAACACCTATTTCCTGGAAGAGAAATTGTTTTATGACATATAATCTCAATAAGCCAACTAAATGAGGTATTCGTTTGTAAGTATTGGCTGATTCTAGCAGTTGCTTTGTATATATGTATTCGTTCATACCATACCACAGATTTCTTACCACTGAGACGCGATCCAAGAACCAAGTTTTTTGTTCATTACATTTAATAAATATATTAATAAAAATGATTTAATCACAAATCTAATACAATGAAATATATGTTTTTTTTACAAACTTGTAAAAATTGTGTATCCAGAGTAGCTAATTGGTTTCGATGAAAAATATCCAGAGTGGAAAGGTTAACCCTTTCAGTGCGGCGCGCATATCGTACTTTCAAATCGTGTCCAGAGTGCGGCCCACATATGCACGTCGTACATGCGCGAGATACTTATGAACTTTAACTTTCTCCCTGGTCCACCGAGTCGGACCCCGTATGGGGTGAGTTTGACGTGTCTTTTCGTAGAGCCATCATAACCGCTTCATGAGCGAATTATTTTTGCAAAAACGTTCCAAAAAAAATTTTTTTTTTTTAATTTGAAGCATATAATTACATTAAAAACATAAAAAATGCTATCATATTTTTTTCAATCTTTTTTTGCATTTTTATGCAAAAAAAACGTATTTCATATATAGTTTTCAAAGTCGTAAAATGCATTGAAAATCTATTGTCAGGCAAAGTAGGAATGCAATTGGAACAAAATAAGCTAGAGAGTGATCCTTTTATAATTGACGAGAAGATACAATAATAAAACTGTGAGTTATTTAAGCGCGCATCTGGCTTTCACACGAATACGCGTGAGCGCGGAAATTTGAATGCTTCTGCTTGACGCGAAAGTAGAGGGAATTTAGTGTTGGTGTTTGTTTTTAAAAACTAGCTCATAAACACAGCTATCAATAACACATCACAAGAAAGTTATAGGAACCATGTAAAATATAAATATGAATCGTAACCTTTCAAATCTCGCGCGGCTCGCGGTAGTATCGGTGACATAGCTCGGCTCAGGGGTCGCTAAGGGTGTTCCACCTACATTATGTTCCACATACACGTGTACTTTTGGTTTATATTTGCTAAACGCACATACGATGTACAGAAATGTAATAAAATAAATATTACTCTAGCAGATTTTCAATTAAATTGAATTGCAAACGGGTATATTGTTTATTATTTTATTACGTATTTTTAACTCATCATGTTTTCGTCTCTCAACTCGAACGTCGACAATACGTCGACATAATTTGTC
>JAGXCT010032531.1:0-10097 GCA_022495035.1 Philopotamus ludificatus
ATATCATTCGGATTAAACAAATATACCACAGTATTCTGAGAGAATACATTTTCAAGTTTCACAATTTCTCCAAAATTCTCACGTAAGGCAATGAACAATTCGCCAAATGTTTTTTTATAATACTCACCTACTCAAACAATGATAATTTATTGACGCTCTATAAATAAATAAATGTTATATTCAACACAATAAACAATATTTGCCTATGAGAGGTAAAAACCTCCAAGTGTTGCCTAAAATAGGCAATGATTTAGGTCCTGGTAGTTCCGAAAATGGTTTAGCCGACTCCCATGACTCTATATCAAATCGATTGACTTCATTATGAGAATTATTTTTACTGTCAATTTGGGATGAAAAATATCTACAATGTGAATCAAATACAAATGAATAATCTTTAATTATTATATAATTGTAAATCATTATTATTTATATAAAAACATACGTTATTAAAATAATTTACCTGTTTGTTGGTGTTTTGATTCTCATGAATACATGTTTCGAAGAAAATATTGATCGCAACATGATCAATTATGATATAAACAATATTTAAATTCCAATGCCAACTAAGGCGTCTGCTGATAACAGTGTGTAAAAATGTACTAACCTCTTTATGGAATGGCCAAAATTAGACAATTACCGGTCAAGGTCATTTTTTATATTGATCAAACCTTGACTGGAAATAAAACATATGCATCTACAACAAAACGTGTATTGCATATATTTTTATTAGCTTTGTGTTAATCAAAACATTATTTATGTCAAATATGATGTTTTCCTAATATATAAAATATTCTTATTATTACATGGGATCACAAACACTATGAGGTACCTAGTTCTTTATAGAGTTGTGCTGGGAGCATCTGGATTATGAAGAACTGCTCTAACATATCAATTAAGAACAAGTGAATATATCCGTACATATGATATCACATTTGGTGAGTTGATTGCAAAATTAAAACATATATGGAACCATAAAATACTTGCAAATTTACAGATGAAGAATATAGCCAGAATATTGGATCTATGTTACTTTGTTACATTCTACATCAGAAATGATCCTGCAAAAAAATACGTTTATCAATACAAATACAAAATATTTTTCAATTAATTTTATAATAATATTATAATTCGTTTTCGCATACATATTTTTTTCTATTGACATTCACTCTTTTACTGGAAAAACAAATTTTGTAATAATGATAAATACGAGTTTGTATTAATGACGATTAAAATAAAAAATATCTATTTTCTAATGCAGTGATAATAAACCTTTATGACATTTAAACTAACTTTAAAAAAATATTTTTAAATAATCATTATTGAATTATAACTAATAATAACCTCGTTGAGTGCACAATCACAATTAGATTTTATTAAAAAAATTCAGATGAAAAAAATACGAAGAGAAATAAATCAAGATGTGTGAACAAATCTAGTGTATGAATTATAAAAAGGGAAACGAAAACTCGGTGGATTTTTTACCTCGATTCAAAGTAAAGTATTTTTTTTTATATATGTGATATAAGATCAGTTTTTTTTAAACCATTACGTGTGCTACAATGTGAATGCATATTTGATATAATTTCAGTCTAAATATTTGTTTGCATCCACCACTCTTTAAAGCAGTTAATATTATGGCAACACTGTATAGAAGCGGACGTTGTCAATAAATTTTTGGCCGAAAGTTCGCGCGTGTCGCGCAGGTGGGAGGCCGAAGGCGCGACCTCAAGGCTGCGATCAGCGGCAGCTGATGGCCGCCGCGATTCCTTGAAGCCAAGGTCAGTTTTTCTCCAGACCGGCCGCTTTGCCGCCGGTTCGACCTAACCTCACTTTCCGACGTCCCATATACGAATGTGCGTGTTTGCACTTCGAACGTTTCCTATGTTTCTTTCCGATTTAATTATGTATCATTCATGGTTGAAATAATGCTTCATTTATCGATTCCAACTTTTTTGATATTGGGATATCAAATTATAATTTATATTCGGTTAGTGATGATCGAAGTTTTTCAACCTGTGTCGTGTGTTTAATACAAAAATGATATATTATTGAAATCTTAATTAATTTGATGATGGTTTGATTCATTTTAGATAAACAAAACTTGAAAATGTCGCTACCGCCTTATATATTGGGTGGCAATCCCTGGGCGGCCATGATGGCCCAACAGCAGCTACATGCTGCTGTTGTTGCCGGACAACAGCAACGGGTCGCTCAACAAGCTGCTGCTGCACATGCTGCACATCAACAAGTCTTACACATCCCACCGCCTTTGCCCAAACCAGACATAATCACTGAAGAAAAATTACAAGAAAAAGGTAATGCGGATGCATTATTATTTTTACATTGGTATTATTTCACGTATTACATTTGACTTTTTATCATTTAGCTCAAAAATGGCAACAGTTGCAAACCAAACGTTTTGCCGAAAAGCGAAAGTTTGGATTTGTCGACGCACAAAAAGAAGATATGCCTCCGGAACACATCAGAAAGATCATTCGCGATCACGGCGACATGACTAGCCGAAAATATAGACACGATAAACGTGTATATTTAGGAGCTTTAAAATACATGCCTCATGCTGTAATGAAGCTCTTGGAAAATATGCCCATGCCATGGGAACAAATCAGAGATGTAAAAGTTTTATATCACATCACGGGAGCGATCACGTTTGTAAATGAAATTCCTTGGGTTATCGAGCCTGTTTACATTGCGCAATGGGGTACCATGTGGATTATGATGAGACGAGAAAAGCGCGATCGTCGTCATTTCAAGAGAATGAGATTCCCCCCCTTCGACGATGAAGAACCTCCTCTCGATTATGCCGATAACGTTTTAGATGTTGAACCTTTGGAAGCTATTCAAATTGAGCTTGATTCGGAAGAAGACAGCAGTGTGGCTACCTGGTTTTACGATCACAAGCCGTTGATTGGTACAAAATTTGTGAACGGTTCTACATACCGGAGATGGTATCTTTCACTACCTCAGATGGCTACGTTATATCGATTAGCTAATCAGTTATTGACCGACTTGGTGGATCCAAACTACTTTTATTTGTTCGATTCTAAAAGTTTTTTCACGGCGAAAGCTTTAAATATGGCAATACCCGGAGGACCTAAATTTGAGCCTCTCGTTAAGGATAATTCGGCAGGTGATGAAGATTGGAACGAGTTTAATGACATAAACAAAATTATTATAAGGCAGCCGATTCGTACCGAATACAGAATCGCATTTCCGTATCTTTATAATAATCTCCCGCATTATGTCCAGTTGTCATGGTGAGTTAACCGATATTTATAAAAATATTTTACCACAATGCAAATGTTATTTTGTATAGAGACATTACACGATGCGTTGCAGATTGTGGAAAATTAACATATCGAACTTTCGATTTGATGCATTTATATTATCCGACAATTTATTAAGTTTATAAAAGATGGATGCTGAAACTTGCATACATTTTTAATTAAAAAAAACGATATTATCAACTGCGGATGTAATATTTATTGATTCACTTTTAGGTATCATACCCCGAATGTTGTTTTTATTAAAACGGAAGATCCCGATTTGCCGGCGTTTTATTTTGATCCGCTTATCAATCCGATATCCCATCGACATGCCGTGAAATCGTTGGAACCGACACTCGAGGAAGATGTCGATTTTGTACTGCCGGAGCATGTTGTTCCATTTTTACAAGAAACAGCTTTATATACAGATAATACAGCTAATGGAATATCCTTGCTGTGGGCCCCGC
The DNA here is from genome assembly GCA_022495035.1 of Philopotamus ludificatus. Lineage (NCBI taxonomy): Eukaryota > Metazoa > Arthropoda > Insecta > Trichoptera > Philopotamidae > Philopotamus > Philopotamus ludificatus. Next base: position 3,752 of record JAGXCT010032531.1, read on the forward strand.
GACCTTTTAATATGAGATCGGGTAAGTTGATTTTGAATTATCGCGTAATTTCCATATACATGATCCGAATATAAGTTTTACGTATAATTTACAGGACGATGCAGACGTGCCATCGATGTTCCGCTAGTAAAAACTTGGTACAAAGAACATTGTCCACCAGGACAACCCGTTAAAGTTAGAGTTTCATATCAGAAATTGCTAAAATATTTCGTACTTAACGCGCTTAAGCATAGACCACCAAAACCTCAGAAAAAACGGTAGATATTAATCCCATTCGTTTGAAAATAAGCATTTTATTTTGTATATTTAAGATGTCTCGTTTTAGATATTTATTCCGTTCGTTCAAATCGACGAAATTCTTCCAAACGACGACGTTGGATTGGGTCGAAGCCGGATTACAAGTGTGCCGACAAGGATACAACATGTTGAATCTATTGATTCATCGTAAAAATTTGAATTATCTTCATTTAGATTATAATTTCAATTTGAAGCCCGTTAAAACTTTAACGACTAAGGAGAGAAAGAAGTCTCGATTCGGAAATGGTTTGTATTTTCAACCGCGTTTTTGGTAGGATTTAATTCAACGTAAATTTATTCTCGGTTTTATTTTTACAGCTTTCCATCTCTGTCGTGAAATACTTCGTTTGACCAAACTCATCATTGATTCTCACGTTCAGTACCGATTGAATAACGTCGATTCGTTCCAATTGTCGGATGGTTTGCAGTATATTTTCGCTCACGTCGGACAATTGACTGGAATGTACCGATACAAATACAAACTAATGAGACAGATCAGAATGTGCAAAGATTTGAAGCATTTGATCTATTATCGTTTTAACACTGTGAGCTTTTTTTACGATTTTATTTTTTTATATATTGATTGTGATGATGAATTGCGTAGGGGTCCTGAAACTAGCAGTCCATGTGCGCTAGGGGGTGCATTTAATTCGTTGAAGGTTGTCCATGGGATACTTCTTTGAATTTTTTGCATTTCGATCATACCTTTATCTGAACTTAATCGACAATATTTATTTACGATGAGAATTTCTATTAGATTCGTTAAGATTTTATTTCTTGGTTATAGGGACCCGTTTCTAAAGGTCCCGGATGTGGAATCTGGGCACCGGGCTGGAGAGTATGGCTGTTCTTTATGAGAGGTATCACACCATTATTGGAGAGATGGCTCGGAAATTTATTGTCGCGTCAATTCGAAGGTCGACATTCTAAAGGTGTTGCAAAAACAGTTACGAAACAACGTGTCGAGTCTCACTTTGATCTTGAATTGCGAGCATCTGTTATGCATGATATTGTCGATATGATGCCCGAAGGTATTAAACAAAACAAGGCAAGGACGATATTACAACATTTATCGGAAGCTTGGCGTTGTTGGAAGGCTAATATTCCATGGAAGGTAATTCATTACTTACGATTTTAATTAAATTGAATAATTATGGTGATAAAATATTTATTAAATTGTTAGGTACCGGGATTGCCCACACCGATTGAAAACATGATCCTGCGTTACGTAAAAATGAAGGCCGATTGGTGGACGAATACCGCTCATTACAATCGTGAAAGAATCAGGCGTGGTGCTACCGTCGATAAAACTGTATGCAAAAAAAATCTTGGCCGACTTACTCGTCTTTATTTGAAGGCTGAACAAGAGCGTCAACACAATTATCTCAAGGTGATTTAATATATACAATAATTGTAATAATCGTAAAAAATTATATGTAACAATATGATTTATTTCATAGGATGGACCTTATATATCGCCGGAAGAAGCTGTGGCTATATACACGACAACTGTGCATTGGTTAGAATCCCGACGTTTCGCTCCCATACCATTCCCTCCGCTTTCGTACAAACACGATACTAAACTGTTGATTCTCGCGCTTGAGCGCCTCAAAGAAGCGTACAGTGTAAAATCACGCCTCAATCAGAGTCAGAGAGAAGAACTCGGACTTATTGAACAGGCGTATGATAATCCTCACGAAGCACTGTCCAGAATTAAGAGACATCTTCTCACACAGAGAGCTTTCAAAGAGGTAAATGTCAATATCGATAACGATAATCAAAATTATACAAATTTAATAACAAATATTTATATATTTCAGACTGGAATAGAATTTATGGATTTATATTCTCACCTTGTCCCGGTTTACGATGTCGAACCGTTGGAAAAGATTACTGATGCTTATTTAGATCAGTATCTGTGGTATGAGGCGGATAAACGTCGATTGTTCCCTCCATGGGTTAAACCGGCCGACACTGAACCTCCACCACTACTGTCTACAAATGGTGCCAAGGTTGGTTTTATCAATTATTACTAAAATTCAAGGTTTGATTTAAAAAAATATATTTTGCGGGTGGTATATTTTTCTTTGGGATACAGGTAACCCTCTGTTACCCGTGATAATACTAATGATATCGTATGGCCTTTACTTTGCCATTCCTCGCGCGTTGCTGGTTAAAGTTACCTTCATCCTTCAGAGCACGTCAAGAACAGCATTAGTTGGCTATGTAATTCTGGTGCAAGTTGGTCCACTAGCCTTGCGGAGGGGCGGGCTCCTCTTTGTGCCGCCAGACCAACATTGCACACCTTAGCGATAGTCTAAAACAGCCGCCGGGTCTGGCATTACTTCCATCCGAACGAGTTTCCTCGTTGCCACTATGGCCTGGGAACTGGAGGACGGGGTGACTTTGGTTAGGATTGGTAATGTGATGAAAAGCGGCTTGAGGAACTATCCCGGCATTTGCCATTGGGTGGCTAGGGAGCCGGGGCAACCTAGCCCGGGATAATCGCTCCTCTACACTTGTACTCTTGCTTGTAATCTTTAACATTTTCTTCTAAAAACTCCATGCAACGGTTGTGAAAACAAAGAGTCGTTTTAATGACTTAACTTTTGGATGGGATTGGGTTCCGAGATGTAATAGGGACATAGTATGGCAGTCCTTTTCCTGTAAATATCATTTATGTCAACATTCTAGATGCTCTCGGAAATGGTTATAAAATCTCTTTCATAATTTATGTGATCTTTGACATGTTCCTAAACATTTTCAAAATATCCCTCATACATCATCTGGTGTATGTGAACACTTCCATGTTTCTGATACCTTTCTTTATATTAGTTCCTCCAAACCCGCATAGCATCTCTATCACCTCCATCTGTTTCTTGAATGAATGATTCTCTTAGAACTTGATCTATATACTCTAAGATGAAAATGGTATTTAGAGGTAAGAATATCACTTCGACAGGACACTGAGAAAATCGCGTTACTATGAACCCACACTCGCTATGATGATGTTGTGTCTGAAGCAACTAGGAGCTGTACTGGCTATACAGAGATATATCCGTCTATCGTCAGTATGGCCAGACTCTGGTGGACTGGTCACGTATCGATGACAATAAGTCACAAAGAGTCTTAAAGCTATCGAGCCTTTCTGTCCCCGGAGAAAAGGAAGGCTGAGGTGGTTGGACTGTATACAGCAGAAGCTGCATCATTGAGACTATAGTGTTGAGTGTCATAGTTGTATATTAAAAAAATTTTTGTTGAATGAGGCCCGGGCTCTACAATGGAAACTGTTGTGCAAAGGGTGATGATTTTACCTCTACCTACATATTAAATTGCTACTTTTTTTTACGTGTTAATAAAATAATGAAAAACGTGGAAAGAATTTTGACCAAAAACAATGCTGCCAAACCGAAAATTACATTCTAATTTCGATATTTAATATCAATTATAAAATTACATTATTTTTTGCTCAATTTACTTATATCTTTGTTTTTTATGATTGATTTATTCCATCTCTCTCGCTGGTAAAGTATTAATTTTGAATGCTAATATGAATAAATAAAAATAAATAGTAAAAGGAAAATTCTGCATATTTTATCTCACCATGTGTATATTTTTTTGCATATATCTATGTATAATTATTTTCTATTTAGTATTGTATGTTTCGTTTATGTGAATTTCCTGTGTGTGCGTTGTGGCAAAGGAGATGTGGTTGTTACTATCCCCTTGTTACAAACCTCACGCAGGCGATTTGCATTTCGTCGCAGTTGTATTTCACAATTCAATTGCAGTTCATTAACATGCATATATTTTAATCTCAGGTATAAACAATCTTCAAGACGTGTGGGAAGTCGGCGATGGTGAATGCAACGTGTTGCTCGAATCCCGTTTTGAAAAGCTATACGAAAAGATAGATTTGACACTTTTGAATAGGTTATTGCGTTTGATCGTCGATCACAACATCGCCGATTATATGACTGCCAAAAATAACGTTGTGATAAATTATAAGGTAAATTATAAATAATCAAATTGATCATCAATTAGTGTTTTTATTTAATTTATTACGTTTATTTTTTAGGATATGAACCATACCAACAGTTATGGTATTATACGGGGTCTTCAGTTTGCCTCGTTTATTGTACAATATTACGGATTAGTGTTGGATCTATTAGTGTTAGGTTTACAGCGAGCCAGCGAAATGGCCGGTCCTCCACAATTGCCCAATGATTTTCTCACGTTCCAAGACGCTCCCACAGAAATAATACATCCTATCCGATTGTTCTGTCGGTATGTCGATAAAGTGCACATATTCTTCAGATTCACTGCGGAGGAAGCCAGGGATTTGATTCAGCGGTATCTGACGGAACATCCGGATCCGAACAACGAAAATATTGTCGGATATAACAATAAAAAGTGTTGGCCGCGCGACGCTCGTATGCGACTTATGAAACACGACGTCAATCTGTGAGTATTCGATGTTGATCGATTCATTTTTAATGTTGTGATTTCATGATGAAATGCGTAGGGGTCCTGAAACCAGCAAACACATGTGTGCTGGAGGGTGCAAACAGTCTCGGAGCAATTTCCACGGGAGATTGCTTTGAGCGTTTGTACCCTGATACACCTAAACACTGAAAATAAATCGCAATCTATATTTTTCGGACTTTTATTATCTTTTTTGTATTAGTATTTTGTTAATTTTTTAGCGGACGAGCTGTTTTTTGGGATATTAAGAACAGATTGCCGAGATCTACTACGACCGTGCAATGGGAAAGCAGTTTCGTTTCCGTTTATTCGAAGGATAATCCTAACTTGCTTTTTAATATGGGCGGATTTGAATGCCGTATTTTGCCCAAGGTAATTTATTTTCCGATCTAATTTATAATCACTCGTTTATTATTGTATTTACGTAATTTATTTGATTTTAGTGCCGAACCACTCATGAAGAATCGACGCATCGTGATGGCGTATGGAATTTACAGAATGAAATAACGAAAGAGAGAACCGCTCAATGCTTTTTACGTGTCGACGATGAAAGCTTGAATAGATTCCATAATCGTGTGCGTCAAATTTTGATGGCGTCAGGCTCCACCACCTTTACGAAAATTGTTAATAAATGGAATACAGCTCTAATCGGTACATATCCACTGTAATTTTGATTATAAATTATTGCTTTTCATTAATAATGTGTAAACATTTTTTTTTTACAGGACTTATGACGTATTTCCGAGAGGCCGTTGTCAATACCCAGGAGTTATTAGATTTATTGGTAAAATGCGAGAACAAAATACAGACGCGTATTAAAATCGGTCTCAATTCCAAAATGCCTTCCCGTTTCCCGCCCGTCGTATTTTACACGCCGAAAGAACTCGGTGGTCTCGGAATGTTATCCATGGGGCACGTCCTCATTCCACAAGTACGTATTATATATTTTATTCAATATTATCCATCAAGCGTGTTTTAATGTCGCTATTTTTTATAGTCTGATCTGAGATGGTCGAAGCAAACTGACGTCGGAATAACGCATTTCCGCTCCGGTATGTCTCACGACGAAGATCAGCTTATTCCGAATTTATATCGCTACGTTCAACCGTGGGAATCTGAATTTACGGATTCGCAAAGAGTGTGGGCCGAGTACGCATTGAAAAGACAAGAAGCTAACGCCCAAAATAGGCGCTTGACATTAGAAGATTTGGAAGATTCTTGGGATCGCGGTATTCCGAGGATCAATACGCTTTTCCAAAAGGATAGACATACGCTGGCCTACGATAAAGGATGGAGAATTCGTACTGAATTTAAACAGTATCAGGTTTTGAAGCAAAATCCATTTTGGTGGACTCATCAACGGCACGACGGAAAGCTATGGAATTTGAATAATTATCGTACGGATATGATTCAAGCTCTCGGTGGGGTCGAAGGAATTTTGGAACACACCCTATTCAAAGGCACATACTTCCCGACGTGGGAGGGTCTGTTTTGGTACGTGCCGAATCTATCGCTAAAATAATCAACGGGTTATCCGGAAAGTAATGACGTATTTTTAATGAAA
>JAGXCT010032532.1:0-13547 GCA_022495035.1 Philopotamus ludificatus
CTTTTGAATGTTGAATTTTGAATATTTATATAGAAGACTTGTGTGTGAAATTTCAGGGTCATTACCCGTTGAGTCACTGGGATAGGCCATATTTTGTATTATTCACAACAGCTGTTTTTATAGATCCGAATGTTGAGTAATGCCATAAATAAAAGAGAACTATTAAGATATGACATCAGCAATAATTTATTCATCAGAAATAAAACTTAGTATCCTACCGATAAGAAAATATTTGGAAAAAAAACAAAACATTATAATATTGTAGATACAGCAGATCAAAGCGCATAGTATCGACTGTCAAAAAAACATAAGATTATAACCCTGTAATAAATAAATAATTCTTAAATTGTGTTTATTTCGCAGTAAAAATTCGCGCCAATTCCTAAAAACACTCCTTTTTCTAAAAGAGGTATAAAATATCTGAATAAATGTTTTATATGCATTTGGCACATTTGCCCAAAATCTCCTCAAGGTCTGATTTTTTTTATATTGATACAACTATCAAATATCTAACCAAAAATAAACATTGTAAAAGTTACAGCCGATCAAATGTCGGCTAGCGTGTGATAATATGCGCGCCCCGGACGTACAAAAAAATGCTTTTGACATGGAGTCCACAACCCGCGTAGGCAATGGGTTAAAATTATGTGTCAATATTTTATGATTAATTAATTTAATTTAATTAACTTATAATACAAAAAAATATAATTCGCAACACGCAAAATTCAATGCACATTGATTGACCTCTACATAATTATATTCACGAAAACGTAATTACTTAGCAATTGCCACGAATATCTTATGTTTATTAAGCCATAATTTGCTTAATTAAATAGCAATTGCATCACACGTTATTTAAACCAGCTAAAAAAATGATCATTATTATTGCACTTATTTTAAAATTATATTAATTATTTTTTTCAGGTGAGATCAACACCATTAAATATTATAAATCGCATTATATTATCGGTATGATATATCAATACAGTAAGTAATATATTTAACATTTAAATTTAATTTTATATATAGATAATAATTGATTCGTTCTCGTATTCCCGATTTAAATTTATATCCTGAGAATCTTCGCCATGCTTTAAATTGACCTTAACATTGTGTTTTCTCACGAAAACCGTATATATGGATGTTATAAAAAAATCAACGTCGACTGATGTAACTAAAATAAAACCAATCGATTATCCGCTTCGTATACTGGTCTTGCAAATAAATTTATGGTTATCGAAGACACAGATTTTTTATAAATGCGGATGCGTATATAATCGTAGTGGAGTTTTATAGCGTTTAACGATTTTCCTCGATAATAAATCGAATGCGTTTTCTCGATATAGAAAATTGTATGTATTGTCTTGAACGCCATGTGGCGGTCCATGGTCAATTAACATCATTGGGATGTATGTACTCATGCTATATTCGCCCACTCGAGGCTACCTGGACTGGACTTGACAAAAATGCGAGACAAATCAAATCGGACATGTAAACCGGCTCAAGGTGTATTGAACTGCCGGTGTGTGTTCCTTAATATATTTTTTTGCCATTTTATTTTTTGTTTTATTTATTTGATACGTGCGATTACCTTTTTTCACGGATAATGTAGTAGAAAAGATATACTGCCATATAAAATTAAGAATCGTTTCCGTTACTTAGTATATACTATGTATGTTGAATGTTTTTTTCAAATATGTACATGAAACATTGAAAATATATTTATTCACCACCTTTTAATAAACGTATGTTTTTACGTTCGCCAAAAATCTTCAGCAGTGAGATTTTTTTTAAAATTAAATTGTAATCTTAATAACGAGAAAATAATACTTTCTTTTAATAGTAAATAATTGCAAAAAGGATAATATATATTTTATAATTAATTCAAAATCCCTGGGATTCATTTTCAGTGTCAGATTTGTCTCGGACCTACACAGTGTCCATGAGTAAGAAGCCAAAACCACTTTCGCCCACAATTCTTCTGTCGAATATATATTTGTCAATGCGATTCGGTGCGTGTATGCGTTAAACGATTAATCGATTATTTTTTTGCATCACGACCTTCATCTTATTATTAAAAACAGGGAATGCGAATATTTTTAATACATTGATAATATTATATTTATAGATACATACATTTTTCACCTTTCTTTGCTAAATACCATACGGTCAATGCCACTATAATTTAAATTTTAAATGATAAACTTATTCCTAAGCACACTTTCTTGAATTAACCTATAAAAAAATTCAGCATAGCTATTAATTTTCTACAATAATAATAAAATTATAATTTTATCATGTAAATTTATATAACGATAATATCACTTTCACTGTCGCATAAAAATTTATGTTAATGACATCCATATTGGTCAAAGTTCCGTATATCACATTACGGTACGATGTATCAAGACGCCGGAAAATTTCACTTTCCCTCTCGTTTCGCGATAAAAAATTAATGCGTTATTACCGAATATCCATGTAATAACAAATAAAAAATAATTTTTACTCGTATGATACCGTGCCAAAATAATATTTTCAAATTTTCATCGCATGTATATGTTTAACACACATTAAACAATTTATTTGTACCATTGTTTATAGTTAACACATTTTCAATAGCAAATACGGTGTTAGCATAGTGTTGATTTTATTTAACAATAATAAATACATGTTTTGGATTGATATTAAAGTTTTGTAATTTATAATTTATAAACTCCGTGTCGATTTAAATAATTGTTTCATAATATCGAGGCGAGATGCCCTTTTGTCGGACAAGTATCATAAAAATGTTGCACAAGAGTCAGATGTATCGGTTCGTAATTTTGTTCGTTCCACTTTTTTAACTGACCAAATATAACATCGTGCCTTTTGTGAAAACGAGTGGTAGTTTAACGACTGTGAACAAATTCAGAAATTGCAATAATTAAATGATTATTTAATTTTAACACGCTGCACCACGTATATTAACATTTCAACAATTTTATATTAAAAGAATATACATAAATTTACTAATTTTAAAATCCCATCACGAGAATGAAATTATCTACAAATTATTGCATATTAAATATAAAAAAAATATATTATCTTTCTGATGGTGTGGATTAAAGATTCCCTAATTTATTTAGCTCTATTTTACACCAGGTTTTTTCTCAGAATTGATTTGTCACTATTTAATTGTTTACTTATTTACACATTATGCTTGAGCTTAATATCATTATGGCCATGAAATAGAAATATATTACATATGTTTGTTTGGGCCTATTGTGTAAATATATAGCGTAAATCTTACTCAATCTTTCTCAATCAGATACTATATTAGAATCGCTCGGTAAGAAAACATTGAGTCAGATAATACCAGAAACTACCACTTGAGTAAATGGATAGTGGAATAAATAAAGAATGGCTAAGATTGCCACAAGAGCTAAGAATCTATTAGAAGTGAACTTTTTTAAAAAATATAAGAATAAAAATAGTTATTCGTGATAATTTAGTCAATATTTTGAATTTTTGTACTTATCAATATTACGCGTGAATGACAAGCGCGCTCGGTGATGCCCCGCCCTCGACTGAGCTCTCGCCGCACGTGTCAATCCCATGGTTTCACTCGCACTTGACACATCGTACCGAATGCGAGCGAAAAAATCATCGCGCCCGTGGCTACAGAGGCGAATATTGTTGTTTTTATTTTTTTTTCGCAATTGCGGACAGTAAAGGTCAATGATTATTTATAATATTTATTCTTTAGATTTTTTTTAGACATATACAAAAAGTTTGTGACATGGGATTTATATTAAAAGAATTAACGAGAAAAATCAATAACTTGGGGTCCTAAATAGACCCCATCGGCATAGCTAGGCTAACAACAATTTATCTAGCTTATTGTAAGAGTAAATGCAAGGGAACTCTGTTTTACGTGCCCCCAATCCAAGTTTTCCGTACGCTATTTGCATACAATTTCTACAGTCCCGTTGTATTTTAGTACGTTAGATACCCAATTTAACGTTTTTGTTTCCCGCAATTTTAGTAAATTTAAATGAGAATATGTTTATTATCAGTTTTTTCTTCCCACAAACTGTATCAGTAAACTGCGACCATTAGACTTATAATCCTTGATTTAAAGTATTATTAGCGCAAAAACCTATATAATATATATAACTATACAGACATTGAAGATCTTAAAAAAATTAAGGTGTCTATTTAAGATGCATTGCATTCCACTGACTAATTGAAATAAAAAATATCGACATAAAAGAATCGACAGGGAACAAGAAAAGGAAATAAAAGATATTACGGAGAACAATGTCGTTGATGACTAATTTCTGACAAAGCCTAGCAAATGTATATGGATTTTGACTTAATGTGAATCTGTACCTATAGTTGTGGGAATCTACGGTATTGTGGACCGTCATATTAACAGAAACTTTGAAGAATTCTCTGACCATAAAGAGATAAACTCGATACAACAAAAAAAGATACAATATAGTATATTGAGGACCTATTTTATATGTAAGATATATAAGAAGAAAACTTTTTCAAAAATATTTTTCATTTTTTTAATTATTTACATCCATCATTTTCTCGTTTTTACGATTTTTTGTTAGACGCTTAACCTTTTCCACTCTGAACCACTTTGCGATATTTTTAGACCAATCTATTAACGAATTTTTAAAGGATTTTCATTGATAAAATGAATTAGAAACATTTAGAGGGTTTGATCTTAATAAAAGATAAAATATGTTTAATTTTATATGTATAGTTTATGAGTTAAAACTTTGTTTTGTGACCACTATGGTCTCCTATGAATTTTCCTACAGAATGGTTTATGTTTATTACATTTTATAACTTCCTTGTTCTAATTAGTAATTAAATTATACAAAATATGCTTTGTTAATGATTGTCAACATTTCCTTATGTGCTATTTATACAGTTTTGTGAGGATATTGCTCTCATTTATTTAATTATTATTTTAAAATATATTTTTGTAACATTAGTATACGTGTTAATATTTTTACATTGAATTCACGATTTATATTAACATTTTTTTAATATTAGATAGATACTACGGTAATGAGATCTTAAACTTGTCTTATATAAAGATGCCTAGTTAATGTCATCGCGTGTTACAAATTTTCAAGTACTCAAGGTAAAATAATAATGACACGCCATTGAAATGTATCACGGCACTTAGGTAAATAATTATGTCATCCACGGAATATTTAGACGACATGCATTACCCGAATACCAAATTTGGTATCCGACCTCAATTTTAGTCATTTTTTTAAATGTTTTTTATTGTGTTTAACGACCCGAGGATCCTTTCACGACAGGAACGAACGATTAAGTCATTGTATCCCAAAAATATGGCGTTCCTTCATCTTTTGATCAATTAGCTTGTCGTTATTTACATTAGCGTTCTATTGAAGCAGAATTCATTCGACATGAAAATTGTACTTTGGATATTTTCACACGAATCTATATAACAGATGGTTGAATGATTTAGTTTCGTATATAATGTTGTCGCGAATATTCTTTATAATGTCCATTAAATCATAAATAATCTGATACCATCTTGTTTAACAAAAAATTAAAATCGACAAAAAGCATTCTTACACATGCACCGTCCATTATGTATTTTTTTTGTTCCTGCTCCAAAGCTGCTAAAATGCGACTCATTCTTTATTTTAAGAATTCAACCTTTGTTCGCGATCTACTCTCTCTGTCTATTCTTCCAAGTGTTTTTTAATTCGCTATTATCACGACTGTATGATCTCGCACAATGACGACGATGGTGCAGAGGGAGAATAACAATACCAAGCCATTGTGATTCTGCGCAATGTGTAGTATTGCCCTAGAAAAGAATCATGCGTAACGTATATATGTACGCACCCGTATTGCCAAACGTTCTTTTCTTTCTCTCTTCTCCGGGTATAGTGTTTGCTGATTCTATCATCGCGGATGTAACGGTTGCAGAAAAACTAATCTGATTATTTGATGACACGTCCGTATTTTTAATTTTTAATATAGCCCAGAAATCTTTACGTGTTCCGACTTATTGCATTTTTGTTGTTGTTTAACCTCAGTTATTTATGAACATGATCTGTCATTTTCGTTCTCATAATTTATGTAACTTGTATTCAACCTTTCGCAAAATGAATGCTTTTAAAAATTTCAATAATCTCTTGAACTTTATCCTCGTGATTTATTTATATCATCGCGAAGAGCAGGAAGTGGTATTTTAAAATTGTCATTTCGTATTCATATGGTGTCTGAGATGTGCATATGCAATTATCCCAGGATTTCTCCGAGGATCGAGGTCATGAGCATCACGATTAAATAGTAAATTATTCATTGGTCCCACTTAAATATGTCATAAAAATACCGTCGATCCTGTTCTGTCCGTACTTATAATTATGTCATTCTTGTACCATTTTTTTTCTTGTAATTTTAACGCGTGTGCTTGAACTAGTTGTCGCGGGGCAGATAGAGGCATTGTCGCACAGGCCATTTACTTTAATGTTTTCAAGAGTTGCCGCTAATGCTCATCATCAACGCTTAAAAAAAATCTTCTTGAGAATGTTGGTGCTTTAGATCTTTTAGCTATTTTATTTAACCAATTAAAACGAGTCGCTGAATGCGGATTTTATGTAAATTTAACGTGTGAATTAAGATTCAATGTTTCGTAAATATAAGGATAAAAATTTAAAAAAATATATAACGAATAACCTTTATTATAAATAGCTTCTTTAATATCTGTGTCTGTAATAAATATGACATAAATATTATTTTATTTAAAATCTGTGGAACATGAATAACACGATTGTTTGCTGTTTGCATAACTTTATAATTCTTTTATTCATTTTACTTTAACCTTTTACACTAGTTTTAGATTTTATTATTTTACGAATACACATTAATATATAAAAAAAGATTTTCTCGGGTGAAAATGAATTAGAAACATCTATATGGTTTGATCTGATATGCTATTCAATAAAAGACTTTTTTTTAATAAATAAATTTAAAAAAACGTGGTAAATCTTTTGGGCCAATACGTCTGGCCCACAGAGTGAAAAAGGTTAAGATTTCATATATAGAATACTAACCTTCGTGGGCTCTTGCGGTACATATTATTTGACTACGATGGATGAATGGCATAACAGAAAGATTCCAAAGTATCATTCATCCATACAAAGATTTGATAAAGATTCTAAAAACTCAAGATGCAAGGGGAATGAGTCTCTCACACTAATATTCCCCCCATGTGTCGAACCACGACACAGCTTAATTTTTAATATTATTTCATTTGGATTGAAATTAATATTATTTGTTTTATAATTATTTATTCAACGAAGGATAGATGGCATTAAATTAATTATTTCCAACGCACCAAACTACCTACATAAATATTTTTATAATCATGCAGAGGTAATAGGTCTATTAGTCTTACATACCTCCTGGCCAGTGTTATAAAGAATTCCTTGAATTCATAGTTTTCGTCGGATACCTATCCGACTACTAACTTAGCTCAGTCGCGGTTAACTTACATTATCAAAATAATATGTATATTACCTACAAGCCATAACACTGGTTATAATTATAAATTAGGTTGTAATAATAATTTCGGAAAATTTAATTTCGTGGATTGTCCAAATATTGATGGCCAAAAACAACACCATTGTGATGTTTAACCTGTTTATTTGCCAAAAATGGCCACCTGCGATTTATTCCTAGTTCCGTAGATAAAACATAAAATGGCTACATTTTTTACACAACTTTGGGGGGATGAAGTTAAATCGCCGCAAAAATTAAACGCACTAGAAGTAGTTGAAAGATTAGTATGTGGAAAAATCTGCATTGCTTTTATTCTAACCTCGTATGAAATATAAAAATTTTACTCGTCTCTGTTTCTTGAGCGAGTTTTTCTCGCTGTGCTGTTCTTAGAAAAGATTTTTTGCTTCTATTTTTTTTTTTTCGCTGAGCGGTTTTTTTATTAATTTTTTTTTTAATAATGTCAAAGCTTTGTTAATATTTGGCGACCTGTCAATTAGTTTCGGTGGTTGTGCGACCCGCTGTTCAAAAAGTCTGTGCATCCCTATCTTAGACAATGCTCCATGAAACCCAAAATAATTCTGCATGAGTTTTTATTTTGCGTATTGGTATTGGACGTGGCTGCGATGGCAGCTGCGGGCAATCGTAGTTTTGTAGATTCTACGGAACTATGAGGAGCCAGGCCGCTATCCAGGCCATTTCAGTGACGTGTGTGCCATAGGAGGTCCCCGTAGCACTCGATCACACCGTGAATTAAATACGAATTGGTCCTAGCCTCGTTTGATTATTATTGTTACAATCCGTTCGTTGAAAGCTCGACTTCCGGGCTTAAGGCTGGCCAGTGTTATAAAGAATTCCCTGAATTTATAGTTTTCGTCGGACACCTATCCGACTTCTAACTTAGCCCAGTCGCAGTCAACTTGCATTATCGATATATATGCATGTTACCTACAAGCCATAACACTGGTTGTAAATATTATTATAGTTATTATCCTACTGCCTGTATATTTATTTATTTTATGGTATATTAATTTTAAAACGTCGTTTATTCAGCACCTGTGTCATAGGTTTTCGAACACAATCCATATGACAGTATAGATGTTGAAATATTTTTGACCTTGACTAACATTTTGTTGAAAAATATTCATATGATAATGAATGTAAAATATGAATAAATTGGGGTTAATTGCTCAAAATAATTTTTCATTGAATATTTATATATTTAAATAAAATTTAAAGTTTTATTGTGGATTATTAAGTTGAAAAATAAATTTATCGTTTAAATAATTATTCAAAGAATTTTAAGTCGACTTCATTAATGCACTGGAAAAAAACCTGATTATAAAGATGGCTATTTGTCATATTAAACGTCAATTGACCCACAGAATATGTGTTCACATTTAAAATAATCTTTATACTTATTACTCTATGTAATAATCTCGTCTTTTAGACGATTTTATTAATAATGATCGTGTACTTAGTTGGATTTTTTTTTTATTGCCTCATACAGCAGTGATGCCGAATCTGGAAGTAATCTATAACAATTAGGCATTGAATAGCAACAGATAGTGTTTAATTGCCGATTGTTCTCGGCGCTGAATGGCGTCATTTTTCGACTTTCGTCGTTCCAAAAGCGCAGAAACTGTGCAAAAGCATACGAAACAAATAGCTCTTCAAACCGCCGCCGAAGCTGCGCGTGCGCACGCAACACCCGCGGACAATTGGCTGGTTAATTGAGCGGGCTTTCGGATTTTCGCAATGTTATCCAATTAAATTGCGCATCCACCTGTGCACCACCATCAATTATATTCGCGTATTCAATTCCAGCCATTTAATTACTTTCGCATTCAGCTAGCCGACCATTATTTTCGCATTGTGCGCCGAGCCGCGTATAACTCATCACCTTCGTACTCTCGGACGCTGATGCGACTAATCACGCGAGCACGTATGCGGTGACGATTGTGTAAACTGAGACCGTGTCGAAGGTTAATCTTTTTATGATATAAACATTGACGCGAGATATCGCCCACCGCTTCTCAAACCCACTTCCGAAATATGCCACATAAATCGATTGCATAAACAACAATTATGCATTTATGCCATTATGGAACAATTTGTGCTATACTTCTGCATGTTTTTTCTTTGGTTGTTACGTTTTTGATAATAACAATTTTCCACTTTCTATATATGCATATATAATACGTGTGTATACGATTTTTTTTCTGCGTGAAATGTACAAAAGATTTAACTCGAATAAAAATGAAAGTCAAATTGCAATCTTTTGTCATTGAATTTTCAATTCAACACTCACGTGTCAAAATTATGTTTTATAATATACTATACAAGATTGTATCATTCTTTCATTTCAATGCGCGGTTATATATATTTTTTTTAATAATTGCGAATAACTTTAGTTTTGTTTGATTTCACTCTAAATATCAAAACGAAAGTGAATGAGGTCAGCGAGTCTTATGCAACAATCAGTTTTACATAATTAAAAAATTCATCAAACGGTTTAGCACCAAATTTAGAGGTAAATATAGTATTATATTAATATTATGGCTATTAAGAACCGGCCATATCGGATAAGCTAAAACAATCCACAATTGAAATAGCTGTTGTATTCTGTGTAGAATGCATTTACCTTTGTGGCCATATTTTCATATTTTCCCGAGTGCGCTATTGAATTTAACTGCGCAACCTTTCAGATGCACTTTATGTTTACTATACTAGTTTTCTGGAAAATTTGCATTATAGATAAATAAAACGTATGTTGTTTATCTGAAAATTATTCTACACCGTTATGCATAAATGACATCTAATGCAATAATGCGGTTTTCAGTTATCATCTAGTTACGCATACTATTTAAACATTTCACTGATACTAATTTATTAATATTATAAGGATATGAAAAGGCTCGTTAGTCTCATATTAAATATATTATAAATACAAAAAGTATCTGAACTGTAACATTTTTTTTCTTCTATATCAAGCTGTCAAGTTCTTCTATCTGGTAAAAAAAATAATAGCGTCAGAATAAAATTTAGCAAATTTGGATGCTAAATATCAATGAATCTTTTTTCACTCTCAGGTACGATTTTTTATGTTCAGCTCAAGATATCTAAATAAATAATAATCTGAAAGAGCCAAATAAGGAGCATAAAGAGGTGTGTAAAGAATAGTTTTCCGTCTAAGCTATATTATTTTATTTTTAGTCTTCTTTGATGTGTTGCTGTGTTGCAATGTAATTGAACGGCGATTGAAAAACCGGCCTCTTCAGATTTATTGTTGCATTATCATTTTTAAGTTGGGCACAAAATACTTCAGTCGTAATAGTTTTACCATAAGTAAAGACTTCGTGATAAATTATCCCTTTTGCATCTTACCATTCACTTTTTTCGGTTAGACTTACTCGAGAGGTAAGTTTCTCCAGTCACTAAATATCGTAAAAATACAGTACATATGTCTCTTTTCGGATTAAATTTTCACATACCCGCGTTGCTATCGCTTTGGTCTCATCCGTTAAGTCGTGCAGCCTGTTACGCAGTTTTTTAAAATATTTTTGTATGTGTATGTACTAGATTTCGAGTATTTAGGCTTGTTAGCTAATTGACGTATAGTCAGTGTTAGATTTGCATCGATGTATGTACGCAATACACCATTATTCACTTTTAAATCACATCGAGGATTGTTTTTTAGATTAATATCACTACTTTTAAATTATTCTAACCACCTTTGGCATTGCTGAATATTTAAAAATTTTCAAAACGGGTTGCAAATATTTTTATTTGTGGTTATTGCATTTTTTTTTGACAGTATTCGTATAACCAGTGTTATGGCTTGTAGGTAACATGCATATATTTCGATAATGCATGTTAACCGCGACTGAGCTAAGTTAGTGATCGGATAGGTGTCCGACAAAAGCTATGAATTCAGGGAATTCTTTATAACACTGGCCAGGAGTTATGTAAGAGTAATAGACCCATTACTTCTGGATGTTTATAAAAATATTTATGTAGGTAGTTTGATGCATTGGAATTAATTTATTTAATGCCATGTATCCTTCGTTAAATAAATAATTATAAAACAAATAATATTAATTTCAATCCAAATAAAATAATATTAAAAATTAACCTGTGTCATGGTTCGACACATGGGGGGAATATTAGTGTGAGAGACTCATTCCTCTTGCATCTTGAGTTTTTAGAATCTTTATCGAATCTTTATCATGTCTTTATTTGGGTGAATGGCGCTTTGGAATCTTTCGATTATGCCATTCATCCATCGTAGTCAAATAAATAAATAAATAACATGCAGTTTCATATAAATTGTTTGTCAGGTTTATAAATCTTAACCCGTGGTTTTTCAGTGAAATACAATAATATTTTCAAGATATAATCTGTTGAATAAAACACAAAATATGTTTTGTAGGACCAAAACTGGAATACAATTGATTTATATAATAGCACAATTTTGTTATAATTTTACTAGAATTTCATATTTTTCTATTTGTAAATTAAAAATAATCCAAAGTTGCATCTTCTTGTCGTTACACCTCTAAAATTCATAAATAAAAATAAAAATAAAAAAACAACTGTAAGGATATAGAAAAAAGGTTCATTTAACAAGAAAAAATATAATAAATTAGGAGTGTTTTATATATTTCTTAATATACAGAATGTTGTGAAAACAAGACATCAGTCCACCCTACTACTTTTCTATTTTTTAATAATTACGCATTGAAGATTTTTTTTTTAATTAAAATTGTTTGATCGAATATAAGTACCAAGTATGACTTATATATCGATATAATCCTGAATCTTTAAATTTTTCCTGACTGAATTACTCTTCCCCGTTACGTAAATCATCAAAAATTGTTAAATTTATATATTACATATTTTTAGACAAGAAAATTCTGTTTTCCTCTTCCGATTAGCTTTCCCAAACTTCGGTCTGGTGACTCATGATTTCCTGACTGACGCGCTTCCCCGGCAATCGGCTGTCCACGCGCGAGCGGTGTACTCGCATGCTTCAACTGCTCAGCCAACTTTCACTACCCGGCCGACTGACGTCAGGTTTCCGACCGACCGTGTATTTATGGTCAGAACCATGGGAAAGGTCGTTAAATGCAAATATGAATGGACGAAAACGGTTCTTCGCAAAAGGCTGATGATGAAACGGTTGATAATGCCGGTGTATCTGGACCGAGCAGCGGATTATTCAACTGGTCTTGTTCTTGCAGTCGCATACGACGGCACTCAATTAACGTCGAGGTCAAAACCTTGGGGGTCTCAATTTCGATCTTGATTGGCGATTCGCCACTTCCTCGTCAAAATCCCATCCGCGTATTTATATCTCCAATTAACACACGACGTGCACAAGATTCACTTTCATCGTGCTCATGCTGGCCGCCGATCGTTATTATCTTGTGTCTCGAGTTGCTTATTCATCACACCTAAGCGATTCGCGCACACATGCACGGCTTCTGGGAACGAGAGGGCTTGACTCATCGTTCTGCTAATAATAACTGTGCAGCATTTTCTATCGTGGCCCATCTCGTATTCGCTCTTAGTTCATTGTGCTATATCGGCCTCTGCGAGCGCGCGTGGTACTGAATCAAATCAAAATTCTCACAGCGTACGTACTCGAGTTGCGGGGGAAAAAATATACTACGACGCAAGATAATTGGTCTTATCTGATTTCTTGGAATGTTGAGATTGTTGTGATTCTGTAAATTCCGCGGAAATGGAACATCGCGACCGGATTGCGGAGCGAACCCGTCGCGTTTCCAGCAAACATTTCAACGATAACCTAAATAAGTTCAATAGATTTCAACGAGTGGTCATATTTGAAACCCGACTTTCCGTAATACTATTTATTAATTGAATTATTTCAATATTTAATAAATACATTAGCCCTTTTCACTCTGAAGGCCAGCAGTTATGACCCAAAGACGGAATAAGTTTGCGCGTCGATTTCAATAGGGCGCAGGTAAATTTTA
>JAGXCT010032533.1:0-11310 GCA_022495035.1 Philopotamus ludificatus
AATGCCAGCAATGGCCAAGAGAGGGAAACTCTTTATAAAAAACCGCATACCAAGAAGTTTGCATCCAAATGTATTTCATTATCACATTACATAAGTTATTGTGTCACCCATTACACATTACATATGTAATGCACTATCAGTGATGATGAACCTTTTTGAGAAGTGGGTAATTTTTTTGTTTATTATTTTTTTAATACTAGCCCATCTAGTCAGTAGCGTTACTTGGAAAATGGGTTATGAATATTTCATTTCTAAATAGGTATCCGACGAAAACTATAAATTCAGGGAATTCTTTATAACTCTGGCTAGGGGGTGTGTAAGAGGAAGATACCCATTAACTTCGCGTGTTTAATAAAAATATTTATATAGGTAGTTTGGCACGTTGGAATCAATTAATTTAATGTCATCTATCCTGCATTTAATATATATTTATATAAAAAAAACAAATAATATAAATTTCAGTACAACTAAAATAATATTAAAAATATTTAGAATCTTATCATATCTTTATATGTATGAATGGCGCTCTGTGATCTTTCTCTTATGCCTTTCATTTATTCGATAAAATAAATAATTTATATTTAATATTTATGTGTTAAATAATTAGCCTTTAGAATAGATTATTTTTATGTTTGAAGTTATCATAAAATTATTTTGTTATTGTGATTAGTAAAAGTTCTGAACAAAAGCGGCGGACACTCGGTTCGCCACTGCTCGTAATTGTTTAGTCGTAAGGAAGGACTTCGTGATAAATTATACCTTTTGTATCCCAACATACACTCAAAAGTACTTTTTAACTGTTAAACTCGGTAGAGGGGAGATTTTACTACC
This sequence comes from Philopotamus ludificatus, assembly GCA_022495035.1. Taxonomy (NCBI): domain Eukaryota; kingdom Metazoa; phylum Arthropoda; class Insecta; order Trichoptera; family Philopotamidae; genus Philopotamus; species Philopotamus ludificatus. Next base: position 832 of record JAGXCT010032533.1, read on the forward strand.
CAACCCTTTGAAAGCCATTGTCGTTTACGTCGTTGGTTCGATCCAGTACCTACTTTTACCGAGCTTCTGTCTCTTTTTAGATTATTTTTTCATTCATACATTTGCAGATCTCTTTAATCTTGTCCGTTATATTAGAATCCATTTTTTTTCTAGTTATTCTCGTACGGTTAATATTGGATTTAATACGATTTCTGCAAGTAAAACGTCATCATCCGCTTTTACTACTTTTTCATACATGTTTTTCAAAATAATATTACCATTTTTAATTAGTTTTAATCATTTTTGACATTGCCTAACTCTTAAACATATGTGTCACGAATGCCTTTCGTTGCAGCTGTTGCTATATTTTTTCGGCAGGATTTGTACAACATGCAATTATGTATATGTGTTCTTTATTTTAATTCATTAATTCGTCATTTTAAGCCACGTTCAAAATTAAAAATCTATAAAATTACGGTCTCTGGATGTTAACGCATGATCAGAACGAAAAATATGTCTTATAGGACCAATAGGACAAATATAGGAATATTTTTCCTATAACATTGTTAAGATATTTTTTAGCAACGACAAAAGATGCATTTTTTTGCGCTTTCGCAACATTTCAATAAGTAAATCATCAGATATTTTTAGACTTTGACATATCGGCAAGGAATTTTATCCTGAAAATTTTGGCATTGCTTTTTATGAGAAAAAAATCAAACAAAAGCGTACGCTTCGATTGGCCGGGAGTATATATCACTTATTCTAAGATCATAATCTAAGAAAAAATATTTTTTTATTTAATTACATGATATATTAATAAAAAAATATTACATATATATATTTATGATAGAATGAGTATTAAATATATATAGAATATTACTTGAAACTCGCAAGTCGTAGGCTTATTACACCTCATTCATAATATTTTTTTGCATTTCTTACCACTGATAATGAATTCTTACTACTTTTCAATTAATTCCTTCACATCGGAATATTCCATTCTGCTTATTTTTAATTTGACAATGATGATTGGCATGAAAGAAAAATTCTAAACCGATCATCTAGGGCCCCAAAGGACCTTACTCATTTTTTTAGAATTTAGTTGTTTTGAGCTTCACTTGTAGGACAAGATACATTTTGTGTTTCTGTAGTAAATTTATCGTGAGATTATTTAATAATGAAACTAAAAGGAAAAGTTTACAAACTATTGAGGGAAAAAATCATAACTTTTAATGGATGTAGAAAAAACAACACAAATATAATAAATTAATCGTAAAATAAAATAAAAACATTTTTAATGTTTAAAATGCCTGGATATATTTAATTTAATCAATAACTGAAATCTACAGTTGACAGAAAAATAAGTTTACAGAAAAAAAATACAGATCGACTATAAGAGATGAGAAAATTAATTATTTGTCTATTCTTTCTATAGAAAATAATATAGGCAGATCAATTACTAGTCTCATCAGTCTGACATCACACTGGCCAGTGTCATAAAGAATTCCCAGAACCCCTTCCCAGATTTTCACCAAAAGGTTAACCTACTCCTTTACAAACTTAGTATAGTCGATGTTATTGTCAATGATAGTGATTTTTATTTTCTTCCGATTTTCTGTAATTACTGTGTTTTATTACATTTCTTAATAAAATGACTGATAAAACGGGAGATATGTTCTTTATTTAAATGAAAAAAATTTAAATGTGTTTTTTTACATTTAAGAATTCTTAGAGAGGAAAACACTTAAGTTTTATAATTTTATTATTTTTTTACACGTTATTTTTTTCTTTATATATACAAAAAATATTAAAAAAAACAAATTTTACATATCAATATATATTTATATCAATCAACCGATATTTCGGGATCGTCATTATACATATTATATTATTTTAATAATAATAATTAATATTATTTATACATAAATATTTGTCGTGTTCAAACATTCAACCAACGATGAATCGTCTGCATAGCGTCTGAAAAAATAAATAAAAATAATTAATTATATTATTTTGATTTTTTTTTCGTTAATATATTAAATACTACCTATTGTAGAACCAGTCGCATCTTCCTCTTCTGTTACGAGAGCAAATTCCATGACTGCTATAGCAATACAAACTGTTGTCGAATGTGTTGTTGTATATGCAATTTGATTTCAGTTTAATACAATCGGTTCCAAAACACGTATCAATCTAAAAATATATCTAAATTATAATTATCTTTTATTTTATAATATTTTAATTTATATAAAATCTTACTGCGCATCTGCATGATTTTCCATACTCGGAATTAAATCCTCTACGTTGTTCAGCAGTCAGATCAGAGTACAATGTATTGAAGTTACATAATCCAGTGTAGGCTTTTCCACCGCTTACCGAACCTGAAATTTATTTAATAACATATTAATAAATTATTTAATATATATTTTTTTAATATTATAGAATACCTAGAACAACATATGTTTGATTAATATTATAATCAACTCCGCACATTGCAGAATCTAATCCGGTGTAAATCTTTCCTTTTCTCAAAGCCGATTTTGCCGATTTTGACGCCTAATATGATATTATATTAATTTAATATTAAAATAATATATATATTATGTTAAGATTACCTTTAACATTGCTCTAATTTTCATCGTGAAAATAACTGATGAATTATCGGCTGATCTTCCTCTCGGTATAGCAATTATAGCTGCAATAATAATTCATTATTTTATATATCCTAATAAATTAATTATTTATTTTTATATAAATACTCGCCAAAATCAGATTGGCAGTATTGATTTTGCGGATGCTCGGGGAGGCAAGAGCAGGAATCTACCAGCTTCCATCCGGCGGCGAGCAAAACAACTCCCAAAATCCAAAAAAGCGATTTTTGATCCATTTTGGGAACTGCGTTATATTAAAAATAATTAAAAATCACCGAATCACACTAATATTTTGATTGCACGAAATATTTTACGTCGAATTTCCCGGCCGTTTGAATGCTTAAAGACTTTTCCAATTGGCACTATCGTTTAATGTAGAAAAAGCAATTTTGTCGGACTTTTTATCGTGTAATAAATTAACATACTTGTAAATATTTGGATTTCTGTTATGTGTTCTGAAACAGACATTCTCAATTTTTTTTTATTCATTCATTTTAATTGTGCTGTTTGTTTTAAGTTTTAAAGAAACAAATAAAATATTTTAAAAGAATATATTACAAGTTCTAATGTCAAACAAAATTATGTCCACTTTTATCTAAATATTAGAATGTTTAGTACTTTAAAACATGTACATACTTGTATAGTCAATCTATTTTTTATGTTTTTATACTTGAACTTGGATTGCGTAGTTTGTAGAGTCTCGAAGTGATCGTTTTGATTATTAAATATCTGCTGTGCCAATCTGTGTCATTTAATACTAATTTCTTAGTGAATATTATTATAAATCTATTAGGTTGAGTCATAAATAGCTTCCGATTCAGGTAGACGGTTCTATTGTTTGGATTTACTCGCAGTAAGTCAACCGATAATGGGATTTTTATCTTCGGTAGATAAAATATAGAATCAAAAAGTGCATATACGTCATGTAATGCTTTGGGAATTCAAACAAAGCACTAGTTGTTTTACTTTAAATGTGATATTGGAACAAAATCCACATCAAACAACTAGAGAGATGGCAGAGAGACTCAATACGTCACAATCTACAGTGTATCGCCACCTGGAAAATTTGGGAAGAGTCAGAAAGTTAGGCATATGGGTACCACATAATCTCACCACACGGTACCACATATATTCAAGCCTTTTTTAGACAGGACAATAACAGGGATGCAAAATGGATCAACTGTGAAAATATTGTCCTCAAAATACAATGGTAAGATAAGGATGAACCACCCCTACCAGACCCTAAAGCCAATATTCATGGCTAGAAAACTTTATTGCGGGTATGGTAGGATCGTCGAGGAATAATCCATCACGAGCTGATGAAGCGCAACGAAACGATTACTGCCGATACATACATTCAGCAGCTCCAAAGATTTCATGAAAAACTACTGGAAAAGCGTTCTGCACTCGTCAATCGGAACGGCATTTTCCTGTTATACAATAACGCCAAAACACGCGGCAAAAGTGACTCAAGAAAAAAATCAGGAGCTCAACTGGTCTGTTATGACACCCTCTTTTAACACCTTTTCTGTTCCTTGCAGAATTATTTGAATAAAAAAACTTTCATTAAGATGAGCAACGCAATCAGGCCCTCTATACTTACTTTCAGTCCAAACCCACCAAATCTTATGAGGAAGGGGTCGATAAGGAGCCAATAAGATGAGATTAACGAGATTTTGTAAAAAAAAATGACTGTTTTTCTAGAATTATTTAAATGGGTTAATAAAAAAAGTGTCTACATTTTCCGATGCATAATTTTTAACCAAAGTTTATTCCAAATCTTAAACGTTTTGATATTATGAGTGATATTAAAAATGTCTATTGAAAAAAAATTGACGTATCAAATTTATTATTTTAAAAATACCTTGTTTACAAAGATTTAACTTGATGCCTCCTTTCTTCTCGATCAGAGATTTTTCCATTGATTAAAGATTAAAATTAATGACTATTGCAAATTAAAAAATAAATAATTATGATTATTGTGTAGACTGGAGAAATTCATCGCTGATTTTTTTCTCTTGAAGACTCAAGTGCGAAAGTTTTTAGATTTTACTTTAATCTCTTCATATTTATTAAATAATGGAATACTTATTCTTATTCGAATAGTATATAATAATTTAAAATATTATATTTCTATTATTTTTTAATTATTTCTAAGGTTGGGATTATTATTATATTTAAAATTAGGGACAAAATTATTCATGCCTTGGTTATTACAGCTGAAAATGTTATAGATTAATGGATTTTGATTTAATTCTAGACAAAATATGAACTCAGCCATGATACAAAATATTAATCAAGGAAGTTCGTTCGATCTTAGAGAAAAATTCTACCATGTGTAAAGATAATTAATTATATTATATTTATTTTTCATAAGGACAATGCGTGATTGGTATTACTAAATAACCTAGGTCGCCAATCACTCATAAAAACATAAAATAATAACAAAAAAGGAGAGAAAATAATTATAAAATATCAACAAAACGGCGATATTTAACATCAAATATATCTACATATTCGGCAAATGGTTGAGCAGAGTAATAGCTCTGGTTACATGAGAGTTTCTAAGAGCACCTGTCCTCACATTTGATGTAAGAAAAAGCATTCGCGAACGAGCTCGATGGTAGGGAGGTGGCGCCCATAAGGGCAACTCGCACAGTATAAGGGGTTATGTACTGCGCCAACCAACATGAAGAAGTGCTTTGCCATGTAAATCGATCTTCTTTTCTCAAGGATTATATACCCCAGGCAGCCCTGTACCCATGCGCTGGGGTATAAACTTGGGTAGAATCCAAACTCCCTCATGTTAAGATATCTAAGAAATTTCTTCTGTATCTTCTTGCATCGTATAGCACTCGTATGACTAAGGTGCTACGTATGTGATGAGAATTTCTCAAGACGAAGCCCAACATTCTTGACTATCTCATACACACGTCCGATACATGTAAACTAAATTTTAACTTAGAATCAAACAAAATACCCAGATCTTTAACAGACGATTGCTTAGGAAGAGTTACGTTCCCAAGTCTGTAATTAAAGATGATCCTTTGATCTATAAAATGTCATTGTTTGACATTTTCCAATACTTAATGGAAGACGATTCGATATTGACCAATCGTGCAAAGAATCGATGTCCAGCTGCAAAGAAAGGGCATCTTCCACTGAAGTAATATATGGAAATATTTTTAAATTGTCTGGGAAAAGTGAAAATTTAAAAGGACCCGATGATTATCATTTATAAATAAAATAAATAATAAAGGTTCTAAATTTGACCCCTGCGGAATACCGGAAGGTGTATTGTAAGCATGCGACGTTTGGGAATCGTATGTTACATATTGTTTTCTCTCTGTAATGTAACTCGAGAAGAAACGTACGAGATTATCCGATAACCCAAAACTATCTAGTTTCAAAATGAGTCTAGCATGATCCGACTTTATCAAACGCTTTTTCAAAGTCGTTATAGATAACGTCGACTTGGACCCCTTTATCCAGTGACATATATATGTAAGCTAATGGCAAATTTACGAATTCAATTTTAAATCTTATTTATTGTGCAGCTAGTCAAATTCTAATCCTAATCTAATATTAGTAAATTGTTATTCCTGTAAGAAAACCGATATCTCATATTTTTTAAAATAAATAATAAAGCTATAAACGTATTGAAGGATATTAGTTGGCTTTAATAATGTATAATAGCTATTAAAAACGAAGTATGTATCACCATTATTTTTTTTTAATTAAAAATTCAAATTGTTAAGTAATTATTGCCGATAATTGAAAAATTATGCGATTTGCGCATTAGTAAAAATACCTATATACGGCTTTCAGTAAATAGTCATATGTACCTAATTGATAACCAAATGCAAATATTGTATATGCAAAATAAACTTGAAATGTTTTCGTTAAAAACACTTGTGTAAAATTACGCACTGAGTAAATTAGCGATTGTGTTACAACAACTTTTCATATATCGTCGTATAAAAAAAATGGGATAGAATAATAAATCATGATTTAAAAATATTTTATTTATATAATTAGATTAGACGTTGGAAATTGTCGTGTTTAAACATTCGGCCAGCGAGGAATAAACATGATGTGATTGTCTGAAAAAAATGCAAATGATTAATCAATCGATCGAATGAAATGGTTCAATTTATTGTTATTTACCTGGATTTGACCCAGTCGCATACTCGGGACCTGTTTTTCATGCATTTTCCGTAGGCGGCATAACAATACAAACTGTTGTCGAAATCGTTATTGTAGATGCAGGAATTTGGTGTCTTTACGCAATCGCCCCCGAAGCATGTATTGACCTAAAAAAATAAAAAAAAACATTTATAAATAAATAATAACCAAGAAGAAATCGCGTATTTTATGTACCGATGTTTGAGTTCAACGACAAGATGAATTTCATCAAGTGGTTACCGAATCTATTCCGCAGATTCAGGCATTTCGCTACCTTAAGGCAAACGATGCTTCAGGGCCCTAGGCATACAGCCCCCAGAAATGCAGTTTTCTACGAGTAATAAATATTTGTAACACCAAGATCACTAATGTCGATCATCGATTCTTTCTTATTTTTCATTTTTCTTTCTGTCTCCAAATTATGTATCCAAAGCATTGCAAAACTGAAAGGTTCTAACATACCCTTAATATTTATCAGATCCAGCTTCATCCGATTATTGCCTTTTCATGTCCATGAAGTACAACCTAATAGAAAAACGGGTTGAAAACCACTAGAACCAGTATTTTGATTCAAAACCAGCAAGTTTTTTTTAAAAAAGGGGATCGAAAAGCTCCAAGAGATATAGGAAGTGGTTGTAAATAATGAAGGAGCCTATATTTTATAGTATTGTGTGTATAAAATACGCGATTTCTTCTTGGTCCCTTTATTATTAGAAGTACCCAGAACTAATGTCGCATTTTCGAATCGCGATTTCAAAAGGAGCCATCTCGAGGATGTTGGGATACAATGTTTTGAGATAAAAAAATCATCCCTTTCCTCAAGTCTAACAAATACCAGTGAATTAAAAATAATTGTGGAAACATTGGCTTAGAAAATCAACCTGAAAAAGGATGGCGTAGTCACGTTAATGAAGTAGATATCTATTGACGAATTATCTAATAAGATCGGCTAATCCTGGTCTTATACTCAAAAATGCTGAAAAAACCCGCGTCGTCCGAACAGGGTCTCTCAGGGACCCCAAGTATTTCAAGTCAAGATATTGATGAATTCTTCATCCATTTTTTTAAAAAAATGGATGTTTATTCTTAGCATAAAAATAGTTATGCTGCAAAATATGTATTTTACTAATTAATATAACGCCCAAATTACCACGCTCTCGTCGATGTCTCGCTGCAGACTGAGCTCTCGCAGCACGTGTCACTCGCACATTTAACTCGCACTCGGCGCATCGTACCAGATGCAAGCAAGCAAAAACATATAATTGTTTTTATTTATTTTTTTGCAATTGCAGACGATTAGGGACAATGATTCTTATTTTAAATACATTTTTAGACAAATACAAAAAAAAATGATATAAAGGATTTTTATTAAAAAAGTTATTCGAGAAAAATTAAAAACTTGGGGTCTCCAATATACCCCATCGGCACGGCTAGGTTAATATATGTAGATTATTGCATGAAAAAGAGTAATACCGCCCGATTCTTTGGGATTTATTTACTGGTTCTATACCCAAATGTTACGAAGAAAAAACACTGGTTAACTCCTGGACAAAAAGCGATTCTAATCCCCATTTTTTTGTTTTTATTTGTGTTTTTGGATGCAAAGGAATAATTTATGCGGAATTATTTCAAAAGAAGCCAGATGTAATGAAATCCTGTAAAATAATTTTGCAACACGACAACGCCCTTCCACTTTATTGCATCCATCAGATGCACCAGATGGTTTACTATAGATTCCAATCGATGGAACATATTTTGAATGACAAAAAAATGAAAACAGCAATCGAGATAAAATCGGCCCTCTCTGAGACACTCGATTCAAAACCAGAGGAATTTATAATTTAAAAAAAGATACTAGTGGAAATTAACAGTATAATAAAAATTGAAATTGAATTTCATTGATAAAAGTTGACATTAATTTTGGGTACCAGCCTAATATTATTTTATTAATTATTTTGAGTACTTACGGTGCAACCACAGGATCGTTTGTAATCATCTTGGAATCCTCTGCGTTGTTCTGTGGTCACATCTCTCCACAAAGAATTGAATCCGCATAGATTAATACGAGCTTTACGATCAGAAACGTCTCCTGTAATACGATAATTAAATTAAATATACATTTTAAAATATATCAACAAATAATTAATTACTTGCCCAGTAAAATATACGTTTGGTTGATTGTCAACTCAACACCGCATTGTGCAGAATCTAATGCCGTATATATTTTTCCTCGTCTCAATGCAGATTTAGCAGCACGATTGGCCTGTAATTAAAAATAGTTTTAATTAAAATCCGCCTTTTAATTAAATCGTAATTAATTATAGTCGGATTCACCTTGATTATCGATTTTAACTGCACTGTATATACGATCGATGTTCCATTATCGATGGCTTTACCCTTCGGTACAGCAAGAACGACTGAAAAAAAAATATTTTTCATTAAAATCCACAAATATTATTTTTAATCATGTTTAATTATTTTTCAACCGAAATTCGCATCGCAATATTGCGTTTGAGGATGCTGTGGAAGACAAGAGCACGCCTCTACGACTCGCCATCCGATGGCGAGCAGCAAGAATCCTGCTGCCCAAAAGTAAACCGATCTCCTCATCTTTGATCCTGAAACATTTAATTAATTCAATGATTCACTAATTCGCCGAGTACATTTCTGTCATACTTCGCAAATAATATCGTTACTCTACGACTCAACCGCACAACGTTAAGTTAACTAACCACAAACGCACATTTTATTTTTTTCCGGTTATTTATATGAAAAATATGTACCACATGTGGTAAATATTTATGTTCGTATATTCGCAATAATTTTATGTGTAGTTCAGGTGTGAAAATAAATTGATTGTCCTATAACCTTTACTTAAGGTCAATTATAATCGATTATGTGGAATGAGTATAATTTTTATATAACACATACACGATGTTTGGATATTTATTAGATCTAGACATATTATTTTCACTGTCTCTTAATTAAATTAATAAAATAATATTTAAAATATTAAATTAGGTCATTTGGAAAGAAGTTCGAGATTGAATGACGCTCTAATATGTCTGTTGTTTAACATTGCTAGAAGGTGTAATTAGAGACTCCGATCTGGAAACAACTAGTACCATTCTTAATAAATCGGTGCGTCCAGCGAATAATTAGAGCGACAACTAGCATGGGACTAAGGATAATCGAGTTAAAAAAAAATTCATGCCAATATTCCAAGGACGAACCCTTAAAACCCTGTGAGTCGAAGAGTACAGCTTCGAGGGAATTCACATATCTCGGCTGACTTATTACGAACAACAATGAAACCAATTTTGAAGTATAAAGAAGAACCATGCTGGCGAACCGCTGCTACTTTGAACTTCAAAAGCATCTACGGTCGAGATTTCTCTCAAAGAAGACCGAAGTCAAGCTCTATCAGGCATGTCCTAACATACGGATCTGAATGTTGGACTTTGACAAAACAAGATGTGCGACTACTAAACTGGAGAGGAGAATTCTGAGACGAGTATTTAGAGCCGTATTCGATAATGGGTAATGGCGTATCCGAAGCAACGAGGAGCTGTACCAACTATACGGGAACATACCGGTCACAGCTGTTGTTATAAACCGGCATAGTCCGTCCGTATCAATTCTGGGCTCTCGATATTCTCGA
>JAGXCT010032534.1:0-25871 GCA_022495035.1 Philopotamus ludificatus
TTAACGCGGTTTTTCGTGGAACGTATCTACCGCGTTAATCAAGGGACAGGTGTATTTCTGTCGGTAGTACAACAGTGATATTTGTATAACAACATATATTTTTTTCGATATACACCAAAAAAACGTAATTTTTCTTGAAATCTAATGGAATACTGGGGCCCTCGTAAGTCCGTTTACCGCTTAGCCCGTCACTGACCTCGGGATAGTATGATAAAACGGAATTATCGTTTTTCAATTCACTTAAGACGGCAGAGACGAAACAATGAAAGTTGTATTTTTGGCATAATTTAATTTAGCTGTTTAGTTTCATGAATGAAAAATCTATAAATCACGCTTAATTGGCATTCAAAGTATTAAGAATCTACATGCATACATCTTACATCGAAGATAACTGAATGGTGGAACCAACTCCATTCTTTATGGCTCCTAGCGGCAATATATTCAGAGATACGATCGACCAATTTCATTAGGAGAGCGATGGGTCACATTGATTAATTTGCGAAAAACCCTCGGGATAAATTACGTATACGTCCACGGAATAATAGATGGTGGAATATAATGTTATGATACCTGGAATTGCTGCTGGCCACCGAGGTGTTGGACCTGGAGCGGCGGCTCTTGAGACTGTCGCCTCTGTTGACGACTCCTTTGCCGGTGATGCTGAAGTGGCGCAGGCGGTAGTACTGCTCCTCTACGCCGGTGCTGGGCATCGATGCGACGCGAGCTCTCTGCGGCGGTGGACCCAGAAGACCCCTGGTCCCGGTCTTGACCGATTGCGACCTGCTGTGATGAGGACTTCCATATCTAAACACAACACATAATCAGCAATGCATGCGATAATTAGACGAGTCAATGCTTACCTTCGCTCAAAATCGTGGCGCTCCTCTGGCGTCAATTGATTCGTTACGTCCAGCAGTTGTTTCATGTTGTCGTCTTTTTGTTTCTTCTTCTTGACGCTCAGCTTGTGATGATTGCTTATAGTCGACGGAGCCGTGTTGGATACGAAATCGTTCTCGTCTTTTATCAAGATCGTGGATACACTCGAGTAATCTAGAGAGAGCGACGCTTGCTGAACTACGATGGTGGCTTGTGGTATTTTTCTGTTCGGATTTTGGTTTATGTTGTTGGAACAGCAAGCGCAACATCTGTACTGGTTGTTGGCGTAAGATGGACACGATTGGTTGCAGCATCCAGATCCATTATCCAATGGATTGGTAGTGACGTTAATATTGATTGTTCCGTTGATCATCTCGTTGTTGTTCCTTATAGTAGACGGTCTTCTTGAAGAAGGATTCGATGTTATCTCCAATTCTCTCTTCAATATTTCTATATCATTGTCGCTGTGTAGACAAGATATTCTTCTGTTGTTGTTGTTTTTGGTTTGGCTGTCGTTCACATCGCTGAAGAAGTCTATTCTTAGATCGGGCAACGGAGATGTGTTGCTCTTGCTCTCGTTCATGCTCGATTTTCTTGATTTGGTTTTTTGTGATGTTCTAGAATCGGTAGAGTGTCGCTTATCCTTGTGGACTGCCGGCAATGGAAATCCTTCGAACGTAAACTTGGTCTCGTTCTTAGAGCTGGACGCTTTCGGACTCTTCGGCGGTTTTTCGTTCGGGTCGAATGCTACCATGAGGAGGTCGGGGGTCTGGTTTTCGGTGGGGGAGATGGGGATGGGGATATCGAACACGAATTTTGTGGAGCCTTTATGACTCGGGGAATTACCTATGGAATCGAATACGGACTTGGGCTCTTTTGCGGATTGGGACGCCGTAAAATCAGGCATGTCGATGCCGCTGTCGAATGGGAAGCGCGTGTCGGAGGAATGGTAGCCAGGAGGCGCCGTGCTCGGCCCTTTGGTGGCGTCCCTCATTCTGACGCACTCGCTCTTTCGCCGCTCGTTCACAAACGGTGTTTCAGGTAGGATAATGTCGGAATCGAGGATGTTCAGCGGTTTGTCGTAGTGGATCTCGGTGGTGGTGTGGTTCGTTTTCGTCGAGCTGCTGTTGTGGCCTCGTTTTTCTGCCAGCGTCGATCGGCTGTGGTTCCTCTGGGGTTTGCCGTCGATGCTGGAAGCGCTGTCCAGCGAGATGAGAATGTCCTGGGACTGTTCGTTGTCCAGACTGTCCTCGGTTGTGTCGCCGTCGGTGGCTGTCACGTTGGTGAGGATTGTGTTGGCACTCTCCGTGCTGGTGTTGATAGTTCTTTCGGATGTAGTACTGCTGCCCATTACTATAACCTACAATTAATTTATATGTAAAAAAAAACCCAACATATTTGGCGACAAATAATTTCGCGAGTTTTATGAGATTTAATTTCATTTAAATTAAAAATGAAATTAAATAATCAGATTAAACATATATTATAATAAAATTAAATTAATCGAGAGAAATGGTAACTGGACACAATTATTGGCCCCTTAGTAATTATTTGAATATTCTATTGTTAAACAAACGGTTATTTTCCGTTACTTTGAATTTTATTGTTAATAAAAACATAGTAATAAATTTAGCTACAAGATTATACAAGCTATTTTCGTCTGAAAGGGTCAAGCGATAGTCCTGCTAGTTAAATTAATTGTAAAATCGTTATTTTGGTAGGTTGAAATTATTTAATTACCAAAAAGTCGAATAAGTTGGAATCCGCAGTATTTAAAATATCAGAAAAAATCACTGCGTTTGGTCGAAGAAAATAGATAAATAAATAATGATTTCAGCTATCCAAAGTAAGCAAAATAAATTAGGTTAGATGTAAAAGTCCGCCAAAATAGGACCACTGATGAAAACATAAAGAAAACACAATAACAATGGACAAAAGAACTAGTAAATTAGACTAAGAAAGAGTAGAACAGTGTCATATGCAAGTAAATTCAATTTATTCGGACAAAATGAACAGATGTGAGTTTGGCAAAAGGGAAACTGACAGATACGGCAAAGAATACTTTCCCTATTTTCCGAAACACTATCCCTATTTAATGGCGTGAGATAGCATTATGGGATTATTTTTTTAATAATGTCATGATTTTTAAAATCCAATTTTAATGATCAATTTAAAACATGTTAATGATCAATTTTATTTTATATTATTAAAAAAAACAGTGTTTAGAGTTGCTGGATACTGAGTACTCGAATAGATTTACCTCCCGGCGAAATCTATGAATTCCAGGAATTCTCTATGACACCGGCAAGGGGGTGATTATGAGTTATACAACCCACCACTCTCGCATCGCATCGGCGAGTGGCGCTTTGGAATTTACTGTCATGCCATTCATCCATCGTTAAATAATATATAAATAAAATATAACATCGTTTTAAACATATAACGTAAATAACATACGTTAAAATAATAAACTATGTCATTCATTTGTTTATCAGCCATTTTGAATGTCGGCCATTTTGAATTTCATTGCGATGACGTTCGGCCATGATCTGATGTATATGTGTTAAATTTAATATTTGAAATTTACGGCCATGTCCTATTGTCAAATAAATAAATAAAAAATATGTTTCAGAGGCAGATTAACGATCATCTTCGGTAAGTATTATCTATTTTTCAAACATCGAGATGATACGACGATCAGTTTCCTTCTCTGAGCTATTCTATAGGAACGTAATTGGCCATCGTTCCAGCTCAGCGTCTCCACTACACAAATCGAATAAAATAAAATTAAAAAAAATATATATCACGACTGAAAAGAGCCGTGAATTTATTTAATGCACGAAAAAAAGTAGAGAATTCTTTGTAAATAAATAAAAAGCAATCGAAGGACAGCTCGCTCCCTTTCCGTCGCCATTCACCCGTCAAACACAAACCGTTCTGTTAACATTTTGAAAAATCCTTTCATGTATAGAAATTTCGTACACGTTCCATTATACACACGTCGCCCTATAAATAGTTTCAATTTGCCAAATTGGTATTGCAAACAAAACATAAAGCGGCGAAGCCACGGAGATTAATTATGAAAATTAATTTTGCCCAAGACGATGGGCTGCCGAAAAAGAAAATAATGGAACGGTTCGCTGATGGCCGATGGTAATAGTGGGCCAATCCCTAATGTATCGATCTGCACGACCCACTTTGATCAGATCTTAAACTGTGCCCAATTACCCACTACACCATATACCTCATGCAGAATCGACTCGGAAATAACAGTGTGTGTATCGAATAGATACATATCGCATTACATATTGCGTACCAATATGGCCGTTAACCCCTGAACGACCATCGAAAAATATTTTTTAATTAATAATAATAATAATATATTTTATTTTTTCATACATATTCAATCGATAAAACAAGTATAATATTATTTAATAGTTGATTTTTTGCATCGCGTTGGAATATTAATAAGAATGTCAGTAATCTTTTAGATTTTTTTTCCTGATAAGTTTGATCCACATTCAGATATTACATAGCTATCATACTGAGATCTAAAAATTGGAGTTTATCTTTAGAATAGCATAGATGTACTCGAGTGATAGAGATACTATCAGGTTATTAAAAATATATTTATTTTGCTTTGTTTATTTTTTTAAAAAATAATATCGCTGAAAAAAAATTAAATATCTTTTTGGATGATATTTTTTTTAGCCTTTTTAGGGCTTTTACGAGCAAACTAATCTAAATTATTTTTTTGTGATATTAAGATCCTGCAGGATAGAAATTCATTTTTAATTTCCTGTTTACATTTAGGATTAACGTTTAACATTTCCTGTCATTCAGCTTTTTTAATATTTTCTTTATAAAATATATGTTAACATTTTTACTGTATTTTTTTAAGGGCAGTTTTATATTTTTGTTAAATTAACTATTAAAAGTGCGAAATTTCAAAAAAAAAATATTAATTAAATTAATTAATTTTAAGATAATCATAGAATTAAATTTAAGATTTCGGCATTCGAACAGAAATTAAGAAATATAGTTTTAATTATGATCAAAACATTTAAGTTTAATTTCATGTATTATTAAAACAAAAAATATAAGCATAGATAGTAATAAAATACAGAAGTTTGTGTAAAAATAATATTAAAAAAATACCAAGGACCAATAATTATGTCCAGGGACTGTATCTATCCCTTAAAATTAATTCAAATCAATTTTTAAATATAATTTTCGTTTTTTATTTAAATATAGATGTATATTAATATTTATTATCCAATTTACAATACTCTCGCGAAATTATTTGGCGCATTATATCAGGGCTTTCCAACATTTTTAACCTAATCGTATACACAGCGCATACCCAACATCCAACTATTTTTTTACATGGTCGATACTTTTCAGAAAAATTCGTGTAAAAAGTGATTTCATCATGGCCAAAAATGTGCGAGACGATTGAGCTCTGCCCATTTTTCTCTTCGTCTCATATATTGGTCTGAGATTCACAGAATTTATACATATTAAAAAAAAATATAATTTTTCGCTGTCCCCCTCTGCACAGGTGTAGCGCCAGCACAATGCTCACTCGCATTGTAATTTATTAAATTTTGCCAGCGCTCAGTGGTTGACAGCTTTTCAAAAAAAAAAAACATAAGCAAAAAAAAATAAATATAGAAATAGATAAAAAAAAACTATGTAAAAACAAAATAATAAAAATAAACACAGTATGAAATAAAGCACATAAAATATTATAAAAAATAGATAAAGATTGATGAACCAAGTGTAGCCAGACACAGAAGCCAAGAAGTAGTTATTAGGTTTATTACATTCAATTAAAGGAGAGGAAAAAAAAAAAAGAGATAAGAAGAGAACGAAGCTAAAGGTTGTTAAAAAGTTTAAGTTTTTTGTTTGATTTTAACTAAATTTGGTAAAATAGATCTGAATTATTATTTGGGTTATCTTCTTTTTTTTTTAAGGGATTATAATGGTCGTGGGTAGGGAAATTCTATGATAAGATTGAGGTATAGGGTCATACTTCGAGAGGAGGAGATGGATAGGTTTATATTTTTGAATTTATGAAGGTTATTGAAAAGGTGGCATATATTTTTTATAAGGTTTATAAGAGGAAGGATTTTAAGGTCTTTGTGTATGTCTGTGTTTCGAATAAACCAAGGTGCGTTTGTAATTTTGCGTAAGGTGATATTTATTTTTCGTTGAATTCTGTTTATATGTGTAGGATGCGTCGTGCCCCAGATTTGCCTGATTTGAATGACCCATTTGTCACACCACTTTTGAAGTTTGTTTAAATATAACTGCAACGTTTTATGTATAGGTTGGGGCTTCTACTGCGACTGATTATGGCAGTGTCGTCGGCGTAAAAGTGATTTCGTTAATAAATCAAATCTATTAAAAATATTTATACCCTAAATAAGTTTAAACAGATTCGATTTCATAATAAATCACTTTAAGTAAGATTTTTCTGAAAACCGTGTAAAAAAAGAGTCTAGTGTACTAAAATTATTTTTTAAATAATCAAAAATAAAATTAAAATCGTTTTTTAAATTTATTATTAAGCTTTAACTAAATTATTCTATATATATTGCTAAAAAATATTATTGAAAAGTTGCACTATATCAGTAATGGAAAACTTTTGTGAGAAGAGGATCATACAGTCAACCCTCCTATAGCGTTCGCTCGGCAATGTATTATAGATTTACGAAATATCTAAATTGACTTTAAAAATATACGAATTTTGTAGAAAACAGCGATTTACAGAAAACGTTATAGGAGGGTTGACTTTATTTTTGTTTATTGTTTGTTTAATACTATATGATGGGTCAAGTCATGAGCCAGTGTTTGACCCACGGATCATGGGTTCGCCATCACTGCACATTCATTTAACCAAGCCGTGCCGATGGGGTAAATTAGGTAGCCCGGTTTTTTAATTTTTCCCGAATATATCATCTAAAATAAATCCTACATGTCACAAACGTTTTGTATATGTTTTAAAAATCTAAAATTCTTTAGTGTCTGCAATTGCGAAAAAAAAATAAAAACAACAATATTCCGAGATGTTGCCAGTCGCTTATCGCTCGCATCCGGTACGATGTGCCGAGTGCGAGTGACACGTGCTACGAGAGCGATGCATCGAGCGATCAAAAATATCGACTAATTTATGAAGCATATCATGAATAACTATTTTAATTGTTAGAGTAATCTATTTTAAAAAAATCTCAAGATATTTATAGATAAGAGTTCTAGATATAATTATCTATGTACAGTCAACCCTTCTATAACGTTCAGATAGGGACCACGCTATAGAAAAAAAAAACGCTTTAGAAAGTTAGGCACCCATACAAAATTTGGGGTCAGGTTTTTTTAACTTTCTTTGCGATTTGAAGCAAATCAAACATTTCACCCATTTTTATATTTTTATATTTTCAATGACGCTCCTGCCGAGGGAACGCTATACAAAAAACCGCCGCAAACGCTATAGAAGTGAACGCTATAGGAGGGTTGACTGTATTTTTTCGCACAAAAATAGGTTTACTGTTAAAGGATTCTCAAGCCCTTAATCAATTGTTATTTCTAAAAAAAATCCAGATTTTTTCCCCATAATTTGTGCAATAAACATAAATTTTGCTAGACATTTACAAATTTAATGTTTTTTTCTGAAAGTATTAATTTGATCATATCAATACAAATACACCTTTAATATTAAAATCGGTTATCTTGAAATTTTTCAGATTAGTTATCGATTCAATTCATTTTAAATAAATGTTAAAAATGTTGTTATACCTTGGGCACTGGACTCCTCGGTCCAGGCAGGCTGGCTCGTTGCCGCCCTGCCCTGAAGTGGAGCCTGCGGAGAGCTGCACCAGCAGCAGCTTTGGCTCCTGAAAAACATTAAGTTTAGGAATTTATGAAAACAAACACAGCCGAGACCGCTTACGACCGACACATCAAAGGGTCGATCAAATTTAATAATAATATTTGGGGCTTTGTGCGTCTACACGCTATCAAAGTGGAAAGAAGCGTTCTTAATTGGAAAGCAAAAGTTTAGAGCGGCAATTTGTAACGCTTGTACATTTGATTCCATGGACCTTTTGAAGAATTATTCAGAGACAGGGGCCAGCGTTCGCTTGTCAAAACTTTTCGAATGTAAATTAAATTTTTAATGATTGAGGCTCACCTGAAATTGGAAATATGAAAAACGCAAAAGCCCTTGAAGCCCCAATGAAATAATTAGCGAAATTCCACGGGCCCCACAGCCGAGACGGGTCCATCAAAAAGTTGTTGTTGTAATTTAATAATTAATTACGACAACAACAAAAAGATATAAATGAAATAACAGTTTAAAAAAAGACGTTCACGTGTAAATAATCGATTCGCAATGAAATTAAACGGCGAGATGACGCCGGAAGGATTTATTTCCACTCGACGTTCGACCTCTTTTCCGATCGAGGGGCTATTATTGAGTTCCATGACTTTTCAATGAAACGCCATTTAACATTTGAAACTTTGTCAAGTGGCAGCCATAAATTGGTTTTCTTTCGCGAGCGTCGAAAATGTTAAAAGGTGACTCGGCGAAGGGCAGGGGGTCGTACTCTAGGTACTTACCTTTGGTCGGGGACTGGCGGGGGGTGGTAGGGCCTGAGGGGGCGGGCCGGGCGGCAAGGGGGCTACCATCGTTCTGCAAACAACAATAAACAATCAAATATTTCATCTTGTTGCTCCCAAACTCGATAACTCGCAACAAGTAATAACAACACCAGATCGAGCTTTCATGAAAACTCGGCATACGTAATCTGAAAACGTGTTCATCACCGCGAAACTCACTCTGCATGTTTGTTTGTTGACACTGTTTTAATTACCGCGCGGATGAACGGGTTAGCCATTGTTTGCATCCCGAGAGAGCAGTCGTCCCTATCGGTGTTGCCAGGTGTGCGACACAGAAAAGCTCTCCCAACTCCCTCGATAACTACACATTGAAAATCGATTGTGTTGCCATAGGAGATCGCTGCGGAAGGGGCACATCCGAATTTACAAAACATGTCATGCGTTGTATTACGCATTAATACGTAATGCATCGTTATTGAGAACGCTAATTAGTTTTTAATACGTGGATGGAAAGTTTTCCTTTACGGAAGCCATTTTGTTTTTTTTATTACGTCAGTGTTGCCACGCAATTTTTGCGTATAACTGAAAACGCGTATAACACCATGTTTATATAACAACTTAAGCAGACATAGAAAAACCTTTGCTGGTTCTAGGACCAAAATATTAAATAAAATTAATGGTAAAATAAACATATTGGGAGTGGTTTTTTTGTTGTTTTTTGTGCCCCAATTTTTTACGGGGAGTATATCACGAGAAAAGCCTTTCATTACTGGAAAGGCGGATTCGAAATAGCGGGTAAAAAAATCAAACAAGAAGGAGTGGCTGATCTGGTCAAAAGAGTTGTCTGAAGAATATTAATAAAATCAAGTAATCAGCTATCCAGATCTAGAGATTTTACTTACGGCGTAGTAACTTAGACCATGAAAAAGAAAATTGACGCCAGCTAAGAATACCATGGACCACTAAACGCACAAACGTGTCTGTCCTGAAAGAAATGGAGAACGTTTAAGATTACCGACTTTCTATTACATGTCTCAAAAGGATTCTTTAATACTTTAAATATTTCGCTAGAAGAAAAAATAGTCAGAAGAAGCTCGGACGTACAAGGATAATAGCGTAGTAACAGAGATGCTAGATACAGAGGATCCCGGAGAGTCAAAATCAAGAAGATTCGAAACAACAGTGGTTACGATCCTCAGACATGAGGGTTTCAACTCACGTAGGAAGGAGACTTATAGATAAATAATATCAAAGCCGCTGTTTTTTTTATGATTAGGTATTAAAACGCTGCCAAGGGAGCAAAACTTAACCAACACTGAGATTTATGGACCAGTGCTTACTGAAAATATACCTCAATTTTGGTTTTGATGATTTAAATCGGATGATAGGGGATTACAAGACGCCTCTAAATCAGGAAAAATCTTAAAGTTCAATGACAATACGCTGAAATCTCTAATTAAATTCTATCCTATAAGCTATAGAAGAATTATCAAAAACATTTGAATTTTCAAGATCGACAATACTTAATAATCAGAAACATCCCCAAAGCCAGAATTAATTTTAAGGTTAAGATTATTTTATGAATTCGGTGAAATATGACTGGAGTTATTCAGTGTGGATTATTTTAAAACCAAGTGAAATTACAATTGTAAAAAGTGCTTTGCATCTCTTGTATTCAGATCATTTTTTATTTAGTAGTATAAATTTTCTAGCTTTCATTAGAAGGGAATGGAATAATTACACAATATATGAGAAATTATTGTGCTGAGAAGTTTTTCCGGATAATCAGATAAAATAAACAATATAAATAAATCTGGTCTCTAACAGATTTCTCACCACAGAGCCAGTATACCCATCCTGGAAAGGAAAACCCTAATCTGTTGACCAATAATTTGTCTAGTCTCGATACTTTCGCTCCACTTCCTTCTTTCTAGGGGATCCCTCTCTGAGGAGGTCTTTCCCATGATGAAAGGATTGCTATTGCGCGACAGGGTTAATAATCACTTGCGACCGGCTACTTGAGACTCGTTTTGGGCAGATGTGCATATGTATGCCTGTGTATATCTATATAGGTGTGTGTGTATGGTCGCTCGCTACTCGTCACTTGTGACTCGTTATAAGCAGATAACGCCTTAGAGAAGAGAACAAACGAATACCGAGACAAACCCCCTCCTACTTGCCTGGACACAGTCGAGAGGGTAAACTTCGATACCAACATGGTAGAAGATGTACGTCCAATGCCAGCAATGGCCAAGAGAGGGGAAAATCTTTACAAAAAACCGCATACCAAGACGGCTCGGGTCCCCGCGGTATGGACACGAAAGGGGAGCCCTCACGCCACGTGTGAGACTCAGGTTCCTTTGGCCTCAACTAACATGCGAGAGTTTGGTAAGGTCCATGCCCTCAGCGAATGAGAGCCTTGTGGCTGGCAAATAATGATAATGAAACATAATATTAAAAAGAGTATTGCTGAGATGAATTTGGCGGATCTTAAATATCTTTTCTATTCATCAGCTGATTATTATCTTTTCAGGTTGATAAAACAACCATTAAGAGTGTAAAAAACGATCGAGCTTTCTTTTATTTTTTAATATTTAAAAGGGTATAACGGGTATCTATAACGGAAAAAGCCCAAAATTGACGTATAGACATTCCAGGCTGAATCCAATCCTCGTCCAATTATTAAAAAATTATTGCAGAAAATCGTATTTTTATGATCTATAGTACAATTACATTTAAAGCGCATCGGAGAATTGATTAAAAAAGGTTTTGAACACCTTATGAATTATCTCAACAAATAAAAGCTATTGTCATACCGGCATGACAACTACTTACTCATCGCATACGCTGGATAGCGACACGTGTTGGAAGGATTTTGTAAAAATTATTTGGATAGGAATGTTCATTCAATTTATGGGAATATCTTGAATCTATAGTACAAATTGTAAATAAGTATAAGTTTTGGTTTTAACTTACAGAATTTTACATAGCGGTTAAAGCGCATAAAAATATTAAATTTTAGATAAAATATAGTGTTAAAAATATTGTTTCCGAGATTCTTTAGCATTAGAGTTTTTATTTGATAATCTTATCTATGAGAATCGATAATCAATATATCATATATTTTTTTAAATTACGGTATAATTGAAAACTTTTTCAATTTCTATTTAAAAAATATTACAGTGTGTTTTTCTTCCAATTTTTCCTTTTCCTTGCAACGCGTTGTTTTTCAACCTCCATCATTTTGATGAGTTTTTCCCCAAATTTTTTAACAAGTTGATTAATATTTGTTCAACAAACAAAATTTTTATATAATCTTATTTATTAAAAATATTTTTATACTTTATATTATTATTATAAGTCTTTCGTTCATTCATGTTCATCCTTTTAAAGTAGCAATTAATGATGCAATATTATTTTTAAGATACTAAACATTTTATATCATGGAAAATATTGCTGAAACTCATGTAAAAATTAAAAATATGCTTATAGTTTAATATTATTAATATAAATAGTAATATGAATAGCCTTTTCACCATGTTTTGGATCACGGTTCATTTTTATGATGCCCTTATTTAAAAAACAAAAAGTTTAAATGGGATAACGTCGAGATTTGGAGAGGATTCGTGACTCGACTTGAGAGTGTTAAGAGGTTCAGATTTTTTGATTCAAGCACCTCTCACAGAGCAGCTGAAAAAATCCAACATGTCTGAAAATTATTATACACTTTATTGACAATCTGTGTAATATCTTCGCGATTCTGTCTTGATTTGTATTGTTTTCACCGAAGACAGTTATAGATCGACCATGGAGCTTTTTTCAGTGGTATCTACATAGTTGGCCTTGCTGAAAATACTTCGCGACCTCCGATCAAAGCCTCGCATTGTGGATTATACACATTATGCGTTGATTGATTGCGTATTCCATGGTATTTTGCGATACTTCCGGTGGCAATCTTGCATTTGCATCTGGGACGTTACCGTTCGTTTCTAGAACACCCTCCGCAAACAAAGAGAACAAAGGTCTCCGTTGATTATGGTTCCTAATGAGGTGTGCAATTAACGATCGATACGAAACATAGGTTACGGCCCGAATTTGTGTGCAAAAACGAAATGCCATAGACAGGTGTTGACCCATTTGCGAAATTACTTTGATACTGAAAACTAGGTAAATAATAATCCAGCTGGTGAAAACTGCGCGGAACCAAATTAATTGGGGCAAGGGTGATTGAAAATAGTGTTCATATTGTTTACCCACAAAGTGGAACGCGATAATTATTGGCCAAATTTTAATTGCACACTCAGGGTCGGTTGGTTAGAACGGGCGATGGATTCTGAATCGCGTGCGAAAGAAAAATGCATCATTTTTAAAAATCGATTTAAAATATAGGATTGTTAGCAGTAAGTACAGCATTAAGGTTATAAGGACGATGTTTTGGCAGCTTTAAGAAGATAAAGCCAATCGTTAAAAGAGCTAAACTCCATGCCAAAATATGCATATGGAAATGAAATAAAAAAGAAATCGATTCATATATTAGTGCAGTTTGAGTCCAGACATCTTAGGGAAAGCATGACATGAAGTTTTTTTGCTTAGAACTATTGTTTAGCATTATTTGTGAGTAATAAAATTTGTATTATTGTTAAGGGTAAAATGTCGAAACCGAAAATTGACGAAGGACAGGACGGAAAAGCCACTAAAGCTATTAAATAAATTTAAAATAAAGTATTGACAGTGCGTAGATCTCAATTTAGGTTTCAAAGATTCAAATCGGGCAATATAAATCTAAAAAAAGCACCCGAATCTCAGCGACCTTCTAAATTTCATGATGACATATTGAGATCCGTGGTCGAGTCGGATCCTCAATTAATCATCGAGGAATTATCGCAGGGACTTCAAATTCCCAAGGTCCTCTGTACAGTCACATTTGCAACGCATCGGTTGAACGAATAGAATGAACATAATATACGAAGATTAACATATTTCTCCAAATCAAACCCCTTTTCCGACCCCTAAGGCTATTTTTAAGGGTTATAGTATAGGTTTACACCATTTCAAACTTAGTTTACTTTGGGAAAACCCGAAAGAAATCGCTTATTTTATTACCTAATGTTCGAGTCTAGGTCCAGACACATTGAAGAAAACATGTATGTAAGTTTTTTCGCTTTTAGCTATAATTTAGCATTATTTGTGAGTAATAAAATTTATATTATTGTTAAGGGTAAAATGTCGAAACCAGAAATTGACACTTCGGAATTTGTAAGCTACTATTTTAGACCAGGGATTTAATAGGAGCAAAGCCACTAGACCTATTAAATAAATTTATGGCGAAGTGAAGCTGACAGCATGTAGATGTCAATTTGGGTTCCAAAGGTTTAAAAATCAAAAAGATGCACTTAAATCTGGATGACCTTCTAAATTTGATGATTACATATTGAGGAATTATCGGAGAAACTCAAATCTCCAAGGTACAGTCACATTTGCAACGCATTGGTAAAACAAATAAAATGACAATTTGGACACCGCACATACTATACGAAGATTAACAAAAAAGAGCGGAGAATTTAAGTCACGATAACATAAGTCGAAAAAAGCAACATATTTCTCCAAATCAAACCGCTGTTCCGACCCCTAAAGCTATTTATTAGGGTTATAGTATAGGTTTACACCATTTCAAGCTTAGTTTACTTTGGGAAGATCCGAAAGAAATCGCATATTTTATAACCTAATGTTTGAGTCTAGGTTGTGTCCAGACACATTGTAGAAGAAAACATGTCTGTAAGTTTTTTCGCTTATAACTATTGATTAGCATTATTTGTGAGTAATAAAATTTATATTATTGTTAAGGGTAAAATGTCGAAATCAGAAATTGACGAAGACACTTCGGGAATTGTAAGCTGATATTTTTTCCCAGGGATTAAACGGGAACAAAGCCACTTGAGCTATTAAATAAATTTATGGTAAAGTGAAGCTGAGAGCAGGTAGATGCCAATTTGGGTTTCAAAGGTTTAAAAATCGGGAAATAGAAATCAAAAAGATGCATCTAAATCTG
Organism: Philopotamus ludificatus; assembly: GCA_022495035.1. NCBI lineage: Eukaryota > Metazoa > Arthropoda > Insecta > Trichoptera > Philopotamidae > Philopotamus > Philopotamus ludificatus. Next base: position 14,546 of record JAGXCT010032534.1, read on the forward strand.
GACGACCTTCTAAATTTAATGATTACATATTGAGGAATTATCGGAGAAACTCAAATCTCAAAGGTTCTCTGTACAGTCATATTTGCAACTCATTGGTAAAACAAATAAAATGGGAATTTTGGACCCCGCGTAAAATCCGAAGATAACAAAAAAGAGCAGAGACAGAAATGCAATTTTTTGTTCTCGAGACACTTTTTACACTAAATTGTAACCGGAGATGAGAAATAGATCGTTTACGATAACATAAGTCGAAAGAGGCAACGGCTTTCTCCGAATCAAACACCCATTCCGACCCTTTAACCTGGCTTAACACTCTGAAACACTCCGAAAGGTTCTTTTGCGCATTTGGTGGGATTTAAGAGGAATAATTTATTACAAATTATTAAAACTGAGTGAAACAATTACTGCAGATGTTTGCCATCAACAATTGTGAAGATAAACGAGTAAATAAAAATCACATTTCCAATTTTGAGAATTATTCTTTACCATAATCGAGTTCAGTGTTGTCGCGTGTCGGTTTTGTACGTGGCGGCGGTTGGCACAATCATGGTTTTGTAGATTCTACGGAGCTATGAGGAGCCAGGCCGATATCCAGGCCAATTGAGTGATGTGTATGCTACAAGAGGTGCCCGTAGCATCCGATTAAACCGTAAATTAAATACGAATTGGCCCTAGCCTCGTCTGATTATTATTGTCACAATCTGCGCGTCGTCAGCTCGGCTTCCGAGCTCACGGCTGGCGACCTGACCTGCATTTGAAGAGCTTAGATAACCTGGTGGACGACTGTCATAGTTCTTGCATTAGGGTTGGGACGAACATGTCTCTGTTGAAGATTGCGTAGTGTCCTCCAGGTGGCAAAAACCCGCCTCATGGTCATAAGGCCATTTAAATAAATATAATCGTAGATAAAGATCTCAATCATCGCTATTATTTTTTAGTGGAAATAGAAAGTGAATACGCAGATCTACTCCCACATAACAAGATATGTTGGATTTCAAGAGAAAACGTTTTAAAATTATTTTTTTTCGCTTCTGTATTAACAGAAATTAAAACATTTCTTATTGAAAAGGATATTCTATAACCTGAACTAATGGAAAATCAATGGATATAAAATTTTATTTCATGGTGGACATTAGGTATATTAATATATTTTTACAGAAACACTTTGATTCATTTTTTAAGCCTGCTGAAACATCGACAAACAAGGAATTCATATTTTCTACGATGCTGTTTATAATCGTAACCGCCAATTCTATAACTAATATCTGCACACATAGCGCTTCTTAATGAATAATGCAATGGTAAACAAGTATGTCATGATTACTTTTTCCTTCAATAAACATGCCTTCTCTCACGCCTTTCATGCTCTTCGCCTCATCATTGACACAATTTTATCTAGTGGAATATAATATTTTTCAATGCATTCAATGACAGGATCAGCAAGATCTTTTTCAGATGTTTCGAATCTGAGTGGCAATAATTCTAGAAGCGCTTTGTCATTTATATCACATTTATATGATAAAGCTGAAACTAATTTAAGATCTTCCAATTGCTAGTTAATTATATTAGAAGACATTTTGTATGTTCACTGTTTTAGCAGAGAATTGTAGCTGTTTATTTTTTCAGAATCTCTGCTCTTCGGATGCATTTATAAAATAACTTGTATTCTCCGTATATACAAACAGATCTACAGAATTTCTAACCTGATTACATGCTTGGGAACGTAACTCTTCCCAGACATGGAATTCTGGGAAGACTTTAAATTTAGATTCAATTCACGTATATACGAGATATGTAATAGAGCTTCAAGAATGTTGGGCTTTGTCTTGAGATCTTCTCATTACATACATAACACTTTAGTAATCAGGTTACTATACGATACATTGGTTCGGACTTTGCTTGAATCAGGTTCTATCGTCTGGGCGCCACATGACGCTTCGAATATCCTCAGGCTAGAGAAAATCCAGAAGAAATTAGATAAGATATCTCTACATGAGGGAATTTGTAGATTGACCGACAGTCAACCCTCCTATAGTGTTCACTTCTATAGCGTTTTCGGCGGTTTTTTGTATAGCGTTCCCTCCCATAGCGTTCATTTTACAAAACGCAATATTTTCAAGGTTAAATTAAAATTTTCGTAAATAATGTGCATTTTAAAATATGTACGTGCACTTCGAAAATATTTGTCAGCGGCTGTTTGCCGCCTTTACCTCGCTAGGCGTGTTCTGTTATTTTTTTGGTGAATCACCATCTAAAAACGTTCCAGGGATATTCATCACAATACAGTAAGAACATATTTTTCTACTTGTATAGTCGTGGAACAAATTATGATCAAGTAAATCGATGCATACGATTTTTAAGACATTATGATTTATGTGTTAAAGGGGTTTTCAACCATTCTATTTTTTTATAAATTGAGCGACTGGTATTCAAAAACTCTTTATGAAACGTGATATTAGATGACTCTGACAGTAATTAAATGCATAATTACTTAATTTAAAATGTCCACCATTTTTTTATTACTTTAATTATTGTTTGTTTTTAATATATTTTTATTTTATATTAATATGTATCCTAAATAAAACCTATTTCCGAAAAGGTTTCATAATTTATATTTACCTTTTTATTATTTATTCACCATATGCTAAAGCATTTTAAAATAATTAACTAAAAAACTGACCCTTTGAACTCACCTGACACATCTGTTGCGAATGAATAAACCGGAAGAAATATGCGAGGTCAATACCCCCTCGCGCATTTAGGCACGAGCTACTGTTATCCAATTAAACACGTGCAAGATCATTGAAAATAAAAAAATATAAAAATGGGTCCAATGTTTGATTTGCTTGAAATCGCAAAGAAAGTTAAAAAAAAAACCTAACCCTAAATTTTGTATGGGTGCCTAACTTTCTAGAGCGTTTTTTTTCTATAGCGTGTTCCCTATCTGAACGTTATAGAGGGGTTGACTTTATCTCTATTTTGTTGATCTAATATGGTATTTTAACATATTATTCAGATTAAAAAGTATTTTAAACACGTCATTCGTGGAGCAACACGTCAGTTTGCCGATCTAGGTCCTAGTTTTTAAGCCAATTATCACAAAATCTTTGTTGTGATTAAATGTACAATTAAAAAGATAATTGAATATCGTCCATTATAACGAGTTATATTAAGAAAAAAAAAGAATATAATAATATAATATATTTTGATATAAAAATCCAATTTTATAAGGTAGCAATTTTTCATATCCATTGTGTGTCCACGGATGGATCCCCGTATTTTTTCTTATTGTTATATATTGTGAGTAGCCTGCGAATAAGCACATACGTTTATATTTCAATGGATTTAAGTTATGAGCCTAATAATCATGAATTTTATATGGAATCTTATATTAAATTTGAAAAGCCCGCCCAAGAACTGGGTCACAATTTCATCGGAGAGACCTTTGAATTATGTAGCAATAAAATGATAGAGGACAACGGGAAAAATAAAAGGGGAATCCACAAAAGGCGGGGGAGGTCTCGGGGGAGGGTCCATTATTACTGGATCCCATTCAACCACAGATCCGACCGAAAGTTGTGATTATTTCTTAACCAGTTTGTGATATCAAATTGCGATATTATCGCCTTTTGTGGCGCAGATCATTTGTAATCGAGGAAAACAATAAAAAAATAGATCTCATTATCGACGGGGGAGTGGGGGTTGGGGGTGGATGGTCGGTCGGTCTTCATTATGTTTTTTAACACCGCGTGAAATTTTCTCGATGAACTTTTCATTGTGAATTTTCTTTAATTACTCTCTCTTGAAAAAATGTGAAGTCCATTAACAAAATGTTTCAACAAAAGAATATCAAATTTAATTTATTGTCTAAAATACAACAAAATTGCGTTAATTTGCCAAGTTTCTTTGGAAAGTAGCAAAAAAAAAAGTTATGAAATTACGAAAGAAAATTGTGATGAAATTTTTCAAAGTTTATTTCATTAAAAAATAAAGAGAAATTATGCAAATGGAGTCAATATTTATTTTTGGCACAATTTTTATTCCACGGCGATAAATCGCAACCCTTGAGCAATAAATTATTTATTGCAAACCCAATGCTTTTGTATACAACGAAAATCGCTTCAAACGAAAGTATTTAACCTGAAAACCACTTTAGATAAAATACATTACGAATAAACGAAATATAATCCAGACGAAAGCAACATTTTCCAATTTGACATTCATTGAAATATTATTCCATATATTTTAACAGGTGATCAGTATTAATTATAGGATCGGTTTCAGAGTGATACGTCGCAACGAATGGTGTTCCCCTGTAATTAGATTTAAAGTAAAACTCTAAATGCCCGTAATTAAATGTAATTTCAATATCAAAAGATTAAAATAACTTGTAGCTAATTGATCTGACAATTAGCTTTGACTACCATAATTTAAAAATAATTACCGAATTACCGACCGTTGGTACATATATTATATAATGGTCAATGATAGATATTAGGGGGACCGAAAAGTAATCAAAATTACTTCGATTAACTCATTTACAGTTGGTTTGTGTCGAGACACGGTCCCACGAACACGTAAGTTTTGTTATTACGTTCAAGCTATGGTTGTAAATTGTATTTTTCTACTAAGGAAAAAGATGCCAAGGCCAACTATAGAAGAATTCGATCAGGGAATGAAGGTAAACAAACAGTAACAAAAATACCGATACTTAATTCTGAAACTAAACAAGTGCCATCGGTGGCTTAAAAAGTTTTAAAATGGAAGTAGGAATCTCAAAGATGTCGCACGAAAAGGACGAACCCAAAAATTAGATTATGACATCCCGAAGACGATATTGGATTCAGATCCTCGTCAAACAATTTAAGAATTATCATTGAAGATTGGCTGTCCATGGTCTACAGTTCAAGATCATCTTCATCGCATAGGAAAATTGTACAGGCAAGGAATTTAGGTTCCTCATGAATTGGCGGAGAAGGCGCTCGATCAACGGCATACTATCTGCGCGTCTCTTTTGTCTCGGTATGAAGCCGATCCGTTTTTGCAGTAAATTGTAACTAGAGATGAAAAGTGGGTGCTATACAATAATCCTGTACGAAAAAACAATGTCTTTCTTCTGTAGAAGTACCTGTTCCGACCCCTCGACCATCACTAACAATAAAGAAGGTCTTTATTTGTGTGTGGTGGGATTTTTCTGAAAGTATATACTATGAATTGCTTGAACCTGGCCAGACCGTTACAGCGATAGTGTATTATGAATAACTCGAGTGAATGAAACAAGAGCTCATAAAAACGATCTGTTTTGGTCAATAACAAAAAATAGATCTTTCAAGACGATAAGGCGAGGCCTCGCGCTGCAAAAATAATTCAGGAAAAAATAAGGGAGCTTGAATGGGAATTTATAACTCATCCACCCAATTCACCGGATCTCGCGTCGTCGGATTACCACCTTTTAAGATCGTTAGAGAATACGTGGTAAAAAAAATAATAATGTTGGATAAGTGAAAACGCACCTAGAAAAGTTTTTCAATGAAAAATCGAAGGGCTTTTGTAAAAAGGGAATCGAACAACTGCCTTTGCGCTGGCAAAAGGTAAAAAAAAGCAAAAAAATGGCCTTGGCCTGTTAAGATAAGAGTATATTGGCTTTTGCCCATTTTACTCTTCGTCTAAGTTTTACACAATTTATACATATCGAGAAGCTGTAACATTTAAAAATTATAACATTTTAAAGTTAGAAATGGTTTTAACTAAATTAACTAAAGAAGTCTGAGTTGTTATTTGTGTTATTTTCTTTACTTTTTTTTGTAGGAAGTAGTACAGTTTTGGTTAATGGAATTCTATGAAACGATTGAGAGTATATGGGGTCATTGTTAGAAAGGGAAGAAATGGATGGGTTTATATTTATGAATTTGTGAAGGTTATCGTAAAAGAGAGTGGCACATTTTTTGATAAGGTATTTAAGAGGATGGATTTTAAGATCTTTAGGTATGTTTATTTTCCTCTGAATTTTGTTTATATGTGTAGAATGCGTCTAGCCCTAGATCTGGGAAGCCTATATTATTTGAGGACGGATGATAGCAGTATAAAAGAGTTTTTTTAGTATTAAAGAGAGGACAATGTTCCTGTCTATGAGAGGACGAAGGAGCGCGTTACTTGTGTTGATTACCTCAATTGTTGATTCTACGCCATGAGAGCTTTTTTCGAAAGTGATGTAAAATGTTTATAATTGCATCGATGCACAATATTCTCTTGCATGTAGCAATTGATGTGCATAGTTTATCGATCGCAAATATGTAGACCGTGAAATCGTGCATGGATTTGTTATTTCCCTTTAAAGCAGTGGTATTATGTTTTTTTTATACGACAGACAATAATTTTAATGATGATTCCTGATATAAAACTAACCCCAGATATCATAACTTGTGGATGGATGGATAATGGATAGAGAAAAACTGTATAAAATTATCTTCAATGACAATTAAAATGACCTAAAAAAAATGTGGAACACTCTGATTAAAATATCGATGTTTAATAAATTATATTGTATCTATGAATTTTTATGGTACATTTTTATTGTAGAGAGTATTTGCAAATATAAATGGGATAACGGGTCTGAATGTTGGGCTTTGACAAAACAAGATGAGCTACAACTAGATATCCTGGAGAGGAGGATTCTGAGACGAATATTTGGAGCCGTATTCGATGATGAGGAATGGCGTATCCGAAGCAAAGAGGATCTGTACCGACTATACAAGGATATACCGGTCACAGCTGTCGTCAGAGAGGGCAGACTCCGATAGGCCGGTCACGTGTCAAAGATGCAGGACAATCAGCCGCCGAAAAAGCCTTATGGTTAACAAGTCTTCCTGCCCCAGGAGGAAAAAGAGGTCGAGGCTGAGGTGGTTCGACTGTTCACAGCGGGACGCTAGATCATTGAAACTTACCGGAGGACCACCGTGGTGGTAGACCGGATACAACGGCAAAGGGTATTGGATGAGGCCAGGGCTCTACAATAAGGCTGTTCCGCATATGATGATAATGATTTCTGGCTTTTCCAGGCGCTAGTCTTGGAAAGAACACCTTTCTCTTATCAAGCGTGGTGTAGACATAACACTAACTTCAGCTAGGTTGACTTGGCTCCTTACTCACCCAAAGACAATTGCTGGCGTATTACCTTAACCGTTTTCCTTCTCAATACTACTCCTACAAACTCAAACTATTCTGTAGCTTCCAGACCGTAGTGGCAACGAGAAAACTATTTCGAATGTTCTGAAGGGTGTGGAGGCAATTTCAACAATGACGAACATGCGAAGAATTTCGTCATTACTGCTATGATGTAGCACGTAACTTCTAGAATGTCGTATGGGTTTAGATCGTCATTGCTTTTTGAACGTTTAACTTATCAACGAGACATGGGCGTTGTTGGCAGCGAACAATAAACCAGCTGGAAGCGTTTGATATGTGGTGCCGCCGAAGAATTTTGAAGATGTTGAACACGTCAAGAATACAGACAATTATTTGGAGAAAAAACAAGGGTATTTAGATCGCCTACGTCTGAAAACGGACAAGGCACCTGCAGAAGAAGAACTTATCAACGTACATAGCCATTTAAGCTTCCATCTAACCATCAGATACTTTTATGAATCGAGACAATATTCAACTAAGAACTTCTATAGAGCTGTCGCTTAAGTTGGATTGGCCACACTTTTAGAAGAGCGCCAAAATATATTCCCAGATATATTTGGAGAAGCACAAGAGACTCTCTCACATATATCAAGAGGATATTCAGAGGAAAGAGGGAAGAGGAAAAGAGCTGTAAAGAACGAATTTACTACTGCTTCAATTCTTCATTAGACTAGGGATAAAATAGATTATAGCCTAAATCAAGAACAGGACTGTAGCGAGGATGCTTTAAAATTGAAACAAAGTTAATAAAGTACTCAATTGCTCTTGTCTATGCTGTTTTAGTTGTAATTGTAGATGGGTTTAGAAGTCAAGCAAGCTAGAACACATGATGACTTTTCAAGGAGCTAGAAAATAATGGATTCTTCATCTGAAATAAAAGATTTGAAGAAAGATGGCGCTGAATTAAAAACTTTATTCTGCCGAAACGAGCATATTCAGTGGAATATAAAATATAGAATCGATCCAAGACAAGATCCTAGATGCAGTAGAAGTCAGAAGAAGACCTCGAAAGCGGCATAGAAGATGACCATTAACAATCTGGTAATATAGAAGCTTAAAGTAATAGGAATATCTGAAGGCGACAGACCAAAAAAAATCTCTCTTCAAAAACTGAACAATAGAAGTAGATGAAGAAAATGTTGTTGTTATTTTTATTTTATTTTTATTTTTCATAAAGACCATGCGTGATTGGCATTATAGAATAAACCATGTCGCTAATCGCGCATAAAAACATAATAGTAACGTGAAAAATTAACACATAACAATAAAGATCCCAAAAGAATTATAAAATATCAAAAAACGGCGATATTTAACGTAATGATACTTAACGAAGTGAGCTCGTTGGTAGTGAGGTGGCGCCCATAAGGGCGACTCGCTCAGTACAAGGGAGCTATGTACTGCGCCAATCAACAGCTTGAAGAAGTGCTTTGTCAAGTTAATCGACCTTCTTTTCTCGAGGGTTACATACCCCAGGCAGCCCTGTACCCATCGCTGGGGTATAAATTTGGATAGACTTCAAACTTCCTCATTTAGAGATACCTAAGAAATTTCTTCTGTATCTTCTCTAATCTGAGGGAATTCGAGGCGTCATAAGGCGCCCATATAATGGAACCTGAATTCAAGCAAGCTTCGAACCAATGCATCGTATAGCACTCGTATGACTAAGGTGCTACGATGTGATAATTTCTCAAGACGATGCCAATATATATGTGGGGAGCGATATTAAGGATAATACGCGATCTCCGCCGGTCCTAATCTTCTTTCATTCACCTCCCAAGCTCCAGAAGAGACGTATTCAACTCTGTGCCCAAGGTTGCGATGGGTTTCTAGTTATCTAGACTTCGAATACGGATCAGGTCAGATAGCGGCCTGAGCTCCTCTTAGTTCCGTAAAATCTACGGTTTTGTACCATGACTGCACCCAACCACAAAACTTAGCTTAACCAGTTTCTGAGGTTAACATTTAAAACTGGATCTAATTTCATATTTTTACAGAGGGTATTTTAAATAGAGATGATCCTTTTTAATGGATTCGGAGCAATTATTAAGGGATAATCCCTCCGATGTCCCATACTAATGGAATGTCCTATACCTGAAATTTTATAGTCTTACGCCCGAAAGTACCTGAAGACAGATTGATACTCTCTTCAGGTACCTTCGCCTGATCATAGTATTATTGTCAACTTACTCGATTCGTGTTCGGAGCGGCGTATAGGTCAGGAGACAGGTGTGGGGTGGCGGGTGACGGGGCAGGGGGCGGGGAAGGGGCGCCGCTCCGCACGCGCAGCCGCGCCAGAGCGCTGCGTAGCCCCTCCGTGTCGGCCGCAGGGACTCACTGCCTCAACTCCCTCGAGTCCCTGCCTGAGACTCGGGAACTGCCCGAGCTCCGCGAACTCACTCACAGTCTATCGCGTCACTTCAATCACATACAGAATCGGGGTGTCATGATGCATCACGTCGAATGTCCAACGTACAACACGTGCGTTTTTAAGCAAACATTGACAAATTTAACAAGCATATCTGTGCACAAGGAACGAGCGACGAAAAGCGGGAAGACGAGTTAGTTCGTTCCTCTGTTTTTCAGGATTGATATGTCCATCTCCATTTTTCTTCTCATGTTTATTTAACTGTTGTTTATTACACAGGCTAAGCGTTCAGAGTCACATGGTATTAATATCACTTTCACTATCTGGCAGCTAAACGTTTCGTTGTCCATCGAGTCTTGCAGAATTCGAATCGAGGCATAGACGAATCCAGAGCCATCGATGAAGAATCAAATTACGCGCCTTGCAGATCTGCAACAACAAAAATAAACACTTCAAAAATCAATTCTTCAATACAGTGAGAAGGTTCAGTGTAAAAACCATTAAAAAGGCTCTTTCACTTCACAGCCAATGAATGGAGTTATAAAAAGAGAACGACGAAAATTAAGAACGATGAGTGTTGCATAACGTGATTGTAATGCATTACTTGACAGTTATCGGCAAATTTTGCAAGAAAAACAAACAAAGAAATTTAGATTATTTTTTGAAACGGGGACAAAATGAATCAATTTTCAAATTATTTTATGTTCTTTTTGTTATTAATTAAGCTTTTTTTTAAATATCCCGTTGATCGCGGTCAAGTCAAGACCGTACCTTCCGCGATGAACAGGGGTTACCTGTATATCAAAACCTGGATACTACCCCAGGTTTTAGTTTTTCTCGAATAACCCTTTCAATATAAGTCCTACATGTCACAAACTTTTTGTATTTGTCTAAAAAACTTAGTCTGCGACAAGACATCGCCGAGAGCGTTGTCATATTCGCGTCATTCTGATTAGTTAAAACTACAATATATAAAGCATATCATGAATGATTGCTTTTATTCTTAGAATAATCCATTTAAAAATATGTCAAGATATTGACAAATAACTCATCAATGACTTGAAGTGCTTGGGGTATCTGAGATAAAATAAACCGAAAAGTAATATTTTTTTTTGTCAAATTAACAGATGAAATTTGATAACATTCTTAAGTTTTATTTGTATTTTACAGTTTCTTTTTTATCTTTAGTAAAAATGTCAAGGCCAGAAAATGGTTCTCCATCATCTACCATGCTTGCCAGATCTTGCCCTGACTAACTTCAACTTATTTCGGAATTTTAATAATGTTTTCATTGAAAAACAATTTAATTTCGACAATGCTATAAAACAGAACTTCCAAGATCTTATTGACTCTTAATTACCAAGTTTTTATAGCACTGGACTGAAGAAGATACTGCTAATATCCTAAAAGTGTATTGACAATCAGGATGGTACGGTGGATATTCTCAGTATGATGCCTTATTCCTTTTTATAAATATATTAATATGTTAAAATAATGATATTAACTACAACAATCTACTATTACTTTATACTTGTTATAAAATCAATGGTCACATTTCGTCTTCTTATGCTTTCGCTATATAGAATGCGCCATCTTCCGAGATGACGGACCAATCAGAGCGTACGCATCCCTTTCATAGACAATAAGTCTTAATTTTTCATACCTGCTACAAAAACTCGGTTTTTGTCAGTCAGCAGTTGGTCGTTGTCATTTCGACAGTCGACAGGGTGATTCGCTCACTCTGTCATGTCAATCACATCTCCGTGATTTCTCTCG
>JAGXCT010032535.1:0-19790 GCA_022495035.1 Philopotamus ludificatus
TGAATGATTCACTTAAACAGAAAAGGTCAGAATTGATCAATAGAAAAGGTGTATTGTTCCAGGATAATGCCAGACCTCATACAAGTTTGTTAACTCGCCAAAAGCTTCTACAGCTTGGATGGGATACACTGCTACACCCACCATATTCTCCAGATTTGGCAGCTTCTGATTATTATTTGTTCCGGTCTCTACATTTTTTTTAGAAGGTAAACCGTTACTTTAAATGAGGAGATAAAAAATCACAATCAGTTTTTATATTTTTTTTAATGCAGCGATTACTAATCATTGTTTTTTTTATAAATTAATAATTCTAACTGTTGAACATATGTAAACGGTCATTTTGAACGCATGGTAAAATTGCAAATAGAATTCAAACGCTAATATGCGGGCTCGGCGGTCTAATGCCCGGCCCTCAACCTTTCGGGGCTACCGAAACATGCCCCGGGGTGTTTATAACCGCATCGCTTTTAATTGTACAAATACAACACGGGTAATTATAACCGCATTATCCCCACCTAGAGGGTTGAATCGCCTCTGCATATTTGAACGTGTTTGCACAATTGCCGGATTACATGTCGATTATTCACAAAGGTGCCAAAATCGATCAGTTTGAATCGGTAAAAAGGGGATATGTGGTGGTTTTAAGAGGAAGAGGATGATCTGTATTGCGTGCGATGGAATTTGAGAGACGACACATGACACTGTCGCCAATTTCCATACCGTGAATTACGTCAAAGCATTTTCGCGCCGATTCGCATATATCAATATATAAGGTAAACCGAAAAGTAATAATCATTTTTAGTTGTGGCATATTTACATGAGTTTTTCCTCGACTGCCGAGGCTTAAACAGGTAAAATTTTGTATAATTTTGAACCTCTATATGTTGTCTACAATTTCTATACTTTTTTATTTTTTATCCTTAGTAATAATGTCAAAAGAAGCTATCTTAACGAGGACTTAAAACTTAAAAAATGTCATAGATGGTTTAAAAAAAATAAAAGTGGTAATAAAGAATTAAACAATATACTAAGATCAGAAACACTTCTGAAACTAGATGATGCCGCTTGAATTTCGTCGGTGGAATGTAACCTTCTCTAAACCACTAAGGAATTATCCCAAGATTTTGGCTGTTTCTGTACAAGATCATTTGAAAAGGATCGGTAAAAAAATAGAATTTCAGGGAACAGCACCGGAATAAAGAATAACCATTTGTTTGTTAGGATGAGACCGATATGTTTTTAACCAATATGGACGCTGTACAACAACTCAAAGAGAAAAAACAATGACTTTATTCAAATCAAGTACCAGTTTTAACCCCACAGCAATCACTAATATCGAAAAAGATATTTTTTAAGTTTGATCGGATAATTTTAGCGTAATTCATAATGAATGAAGACGAAACTGTTAAAAAAACGATTAGATTTAGGAAATAACCAAAGAAGTATTCTGTAACATGATAGCCCAAACCATACGCACAGGAAAATCAGGGGATTGGATTTAGAAGTTCTACAGTTTCCATATTATTCACAATATATTGCGCCATCAGATTATCATATTTTTAAATTAAAGCATTCAGTTCAAAATATTTTTACTTCAGAAAAGTCGTAAAATAGCACACGGATTCATTTTGTGTTAAAAAAGAAATTAATTTCGTAATTACGTATTATTATATTTTTGAAAATGGTCGCTAAAAAAATATTTTGACAATGTCATAATGATATAATCATATTAATAATATTGCGGATTAAAATGAGAGGGTTAAGTGTCACATTTCCCGTGGGACGCCTAGCAAATGGAAAAAGTCGTATGTGGCAAAGGAAAAACTGAATAATATACATAGCGCCCGTGTATCTCTCATGTCGACCATAACATTGAATTTCGCCATTTTGCAATATGATATGGTAATCAAATTTTCACAGAATCATTTCGGATTTGGTGGCGAAGAGGAGAGGGAGACGGGCGGGTACATGTCTCCGGAGACCTTATCCGGATCACGTGGCGGCGTTTCTTTCTTCGCCGGAACAAATTTTAGGGGTCAGGGTTTCGGAAGGTCGTAATTCTGCAAGAGTCGTCGTTGCCCTGTATCCCTGCTCAGGACCTAATATATGCGTTACTAGGTTGGATATATGCGCGGCGTCGGAATGAGTTATATCCGGCTGCGGGTTATTCCGAGATAAAATTTAATTTATTTGCAAGGATTTCGGTCAAAATTGGCAGGATGATACGGCGTGATGCTATTTCGGTACCTCAGCGATAGCCTATTCTAAAATTCAGTCGATGTAATCATTGATGTAATTAAAATATATAGATGTTTTAATTTTCTGATTACAACTTTCACGTAAATAATCGAAGGTGAAAAATGTCGAACTGAAAGTCACCGTAAAGTCAGATTCATATCAAAATGGAATTAGAATCGGAAGTTCTCTATCATCTACCATAATCGACAGATCTTTCCTCTACTGACTACCACTTCTTTCGGAATTTGAATATGTTTTTCATAGGAAAACAATGGTGTAAAAAATGACGTCCACGATTTTATTGTTCCATGATTACTAGTCTATATACCACTGGAGTAAAAATGTATTAACAATTTAGGTGCATACTTTGATAAATAAAACTAATTCTTTGCGACCTAATAAACCGTTTAATATATTCTTATACCAGAATTATTTGACAAGGAAGATGTGAAGATATATTTGAATAAAATGGATATTTTAATGAATAAAAATAATTAATCAATCAATGAATCGTCATAGCTTGTAGGTAATTACAATCGAAGTATGGTTGTCAAGTTAACCGCTACTGAGCGCAGATGGTACTCGGATGGATGATTCGCTTCATAACGAAACAATATTAATCAAAAAACCACATGAAACACATACAAATCTATTTTATTTTCCTCATTGACAGCCAAATAAATCTTGAGTATTTCAAGCTTTCCAAATAAATATAGATTTTCAAAAAAATAATGATAAATCACAATTTGTTTAAAAATATACCTGCTTGACACATTACAGTTCGCTATTTTTGCGCGAACTTTTACCAATGTTTTCGTAAAAATCGAGCATATTATACGATATTCAATATGTCTAGTAGTCAAAAGATAAATGTCACGCTAATGATAGTTTTTTTTAATAGTATATTTGCCTTGTATTTATTACGCGTAAACGCGTGAACGGACTGAACCCCGGAGTTTGCTAGCCCGTGAAAACGCGTGCACGGACTTTAATGTGAATAATAAAATCAACACCAGTCGCAGATTTTTTTTAAATACAAAAAGGAAGTAATGCGCCTATGGAGTTTATAACTAGTGATAATAAGACTAACATTAGACAAATAAAAATAAAAAAATCGACTACCCTCTTGGCTCAAATACAGCGATGTTTTTGCGTAAAATATTTTTCTGCAGAAAGCATTCGCGTTATATTCGAGGATCTGTGTAAAAACAATTTCAAATACCGTATATTTCTCCCATTTTATGACGAGAGATAGATCCTATATGTGATACATAGAATAGTAATTTATTTATATAATAAAAATTATTTTATAATAAGCAAATCCTTCAAATATATTTTTGTTTAAAAATAAATAGATCGCGTTATAATTAAGCTAAGAGTTGTTTAAGAGAAAATGTATTATAATTTAAATCTATATCTATATTCTATCGATTGAATACCTCGATTTTCGCAGTTTAAAAACCTACTAATAATTTCGGAAACCATATATTTTTGTTAAGTATATTAGAAGTTAGTAGGATAATTTAATAATTAAAAATAAAACGTAAAAATGATCTAATCAATAATTTTATATCTATATGCATATTCGATATCCTTCATTATTATTATTTTTAATTGTAAAAATAATTTATTTACAATTTCCTTCGTCATATATTTATTTTTAGCGCCAGAGGGCACAATATTGACATCATCTGCTCCAAGAGCACAAAATGAATGCGAAATTAGCGTATTAATAAATGCCTTAAATATCGTTTCCGTCATAATTAATCCCGAACATTGTCGTCGAAATATGTCAATTATTTCCGCATCATCCTGCGTTTTATAGTCAAAATTTAATTAATACGAAATTCTTCAGTGACAAAAATTCGATTCCATTTTCGTCGTGGCCTCTCGATAAACGTTTCCGATTTATTTCCTATCCGCCCCTCTAATTCCTCAACCCACCCCAAGTCACACTTGAGGGAGACAAAGTTGGACGATTGCCGTTTCTTTGAGTTGCTTTGATTTCCCCCGTGCCTAAACAAAATGTTGTCACCATCGTTTATTGTCGACAGGTAAACGGGCAAACTTTCCCTACATTCTGCACGGAAAATTTACCTCGGTGTCGATCGTCGCAATATTAACTTCATTAAAAACCGATATTATTTTTCGACGTTTAAAATCCATCCATTCGCCGGTTTATAATGCGCGAGTGAGAAGGGTTAAGCCGAGGAAATGTGTATCAGGTGCCGGATGCTGGGATGGGGTATGAATTATTTAATTTTCACTCGAATTTTTCGTTTCGACTCGTTTGCCAAAATAAAATCCTTATTATTTATGAGCCAGAGAAAATAAAATATTATTTTAATAAAACAATATGATTAAATTTTGTTCATATATAACAAAAAACGGTATTTTCAAACTTATTTGAAACAGATCAGTGAAGCAATTTACGTACATGCATGAGACGACAGTGTAACGAAGCAACAATCCAAACATACAATTTCTACGGCGCTCAGGCCAAACAACCTGATATGGTCTCCCGTATCCATCACCCGGTTATTACGTCGGGACTACGTTTGTGAGAGCTAGGGGCGGGAGACAGGAGCCGGGAGGTCGCTCTCTTCACAATAGCTCTGCCCCCTCTCCCCACACATCCCGGCTATTTGCGAAAACACAAGCTTCTGCTGGGATTTCACCACATTCCACACTTGTCTGGTACCTCGCTAATTTAATTATTTTGAACCACGCTTTGACTCGGTGTTCCCGGGGATGATATACGACCCCGACGCCTCGGCTCTGATTGTTTGGGGGTTGCATTTAAAGCGAGGGGGATCCGGTGAGACAAACACGAACCATGCACAAATAATTCCGCGTCATCAAAACTATATGAGCCCTGTGTAATAAAGCATTGGTCTTAGTTGGATTTTTGGGAAGAACCGTGAATTTTCACCAAAACCACATCTAAAATGTTTTATGAAAATTTACTTTAATTAAAATCATACATAATTTGAAAATAATTGAATACCTCTTGTTATGTGGCAAATAGAACATTAAAACAGTTAAATGCATAAATTTATCGAGTTTTAAAAATGTTTTTAGTCCTAATGTATTAGGTGTAGTAAAAAGTGTTGTCGTATTTTTTCAATAAAATTCAAATTCATTTTTTTTATACATTTATTGATTTATTTTTACAAAAAATAATTACCATTACTTTATATAACCTTCTGCCATCCATTTTCCAAATCTAAAATATAGTCTGAAGGGGCAAAGTCTGGCGAGTAAGCAGGATGCAGTAAAGCTGTCAAACCTAAGTCATCCATTTTTTTCAGGAACAAATCTGCGACTTGGGGACGCGCATTATCGTGGAGGAGAAAGATTTTCTCCTAAAATTTCTTCTTTTCGAAACTTTCCCATTTTTTTCAAACACTTCTGAGTGACGGGACACATTCTGCCGGCTATATTTTACATTTCTTTGATGGTTAAAGTTGGGTTTTTTTCAATTTCAGATTTTATGGCGACTTTATTTACTGTACAGGGTCGTCCACTTCGATGCTCATCTTTTAAATCAAAATTTTCGGATTTGAATTTTCTGTACCAGCGTTGACATTTTTTGACATCTAACATGTCGCAAAAATTTCTTCTAGCGAAAGTTGCGTTTTTCTTGGAGTGAAACTGGAAGAGTATGCAGTTTCACAAATGGTCCTCTGAAGGAACAAATTCTTCCATTGCGACTGGGTCGAGTAATTTTTTTTTGTATTGAACACAGACGGAGATTTGTCTCGACAAGCACACAATAAAATAACACATCTTGACTCGTCAAAGGACTAAAAACAACTGATTCTAAAAATACCCTTTGAAAATACAACATGACTTTTTACTACACCTAATATATTAATTTTAATTTAGAATTTCTGCCAAAAATATATACAAAATTCAATCCTCAATTTATTAT
Organism: Philopotamus ludificatus; assembly: GCA_022495035.1. Taxonomy (NCBI): domain Eukaryota; kingdom Metazoa; phylum Arthropoda; class Insecta; order Trichoptera; family Philopotamidae; genus Philopotamus; species Philopotamus ludificatus. Next base: position 6,173 of record JAGXCT010032535.1, read on the forward strand.
AAGGTTTATTTTTCACATAATTCTAATAGATAGTCTAAATTATTAATAATATAAAGAAGAGTAAATATGTATAATATAATAAAATATATATATTAACACTTTATGAGCCGCTCACGCCTTTTGGCGTGATTTTGTAGCCAAGCGTTATGAGCCTTTCACGTCTTTTGGCGTGAGAGCCATACCATAATCATTTGGCATTTTTTTTATGATAACGATACACAATATAATTCTACTATTTGACCACAGATGGATACACATGCATGTTAGCTTGGATTATCATTACATGAAACCATGCGGTCCTCAGGCTAGGTTTAATGTAAAACCTTGCGTTTTATATTTACACGAAAGCTCTGGAGAGTTTCGTTTATTTTCAGCGGCCAATACTATTAAATTATTTATTTAGCAGTCGTCAAACGTATATCAAGATACATTTTAATAAATAATAGTTATACGATGTTAAATTTAATACTATTTTTAATTTAGAATATTAGAATATCAGGAAACACCGGCGAAAATAACAAAACATATTCATAAGATTTACATACTTAATAAATGATATTTAGATGTGATAGTGCACTAAAATATACATTTTTATTAGCTGTTCCTATTATTTATTCAAGTCACAAATTAAAGCTAAGGTCATATTTGAACAATGACAAATTATGGATCAGTGTATTGGAATTTCGATAGAGATTCTAACTAAGATTCTAAATTAAAATAATACTAAATAAAACACATCACATAATGTATTTAGAATACCTTTCATTTTTATTAACAGATTTAAATAATATTAACTTAGAAACGTTTAGCCCCAAAAGATTTTTTAGCAAACCTGAACCAAGTTGTTTTTATTTAAATAAAAAATATGTCTTAGATCGGATATAAAATATAACTCTATAGATGCTTCTTATTTTTTTCTAAATATTTATTACATTTTATAAACAAAAAAGATAAACTCATAGATTTGACTAAAAGTCGACAGAATGGAAAGGCAGAAAGAAAAGTATAATTAATGATATTTTGAGATGTTTAAATCGAAAAAGTTACATTTTTCATTTGACATGTTTGTAAAAACCATTTGGTCGTATTATACGAAGTCTGAGTGAATATGTTTAAATTATAAAGGGTTGTGTTAAGAACTTCAGTGATATTTCAGATGTATTAAGAATAAAATAGTTTAAAAGGTGCCTGATAAGCTGACTATAGTTTAATTTTATATTTTTGATATGTAAGAGGTATTTATTAAAAAGATTTTTAATAAATAAATAATAAAATAATATTTTGAGCTTAAACAAAAGTCAGATTATATAGAACCTCTCAAAATTATAAATAAAAAATATGTTTTCCTTTCTAATCATCTCTATTTTTCCAACGGTAGTAATCTTAGTAATTAATACTGGGTTGGGGTTATTACATTTTCATGCAAATCTGTATATGTGTGCCTCTTACATTATTCATTATTATTTAGGCACGCCGTAATAAATAATTAATTATTTCATCGTACTGAGACAACCGATCATTAGTAAATTATAATCGTATTTCAAGAAATCTTGCGCGTTAAAGCCGAGCAAATATTAGCAAGTGAATTTTGGACGAATAGCCATTTTTACCTTCACACGTCTCAGGTTCGCTCAAAATTACAGACAGATTGTATATTGAACCCTAAACTTCGGAAACAACGACCGAGCTTCGTTCAGGCATTGCCTGAAACTTTTTAATCCCTCGGCGTAAAGTTAAGAGCTCCCCCAGTATTCAAGGAGCGAAAGTTTGTTTAATCTGGCTAAAACGAGACGATACAACATACACCAGGAACAAAAGCAATATAAAAATATTTCATACGGCAGATGAGATGAGAAATATATGTCACAAAAATAAAAAAAATATTTTAAACGCTATTAGTTATGTCTATTTTACATTAAAACGGATCAAATAATTAGTCTATACATTTTCACATTTCCATAAATGTATTAAAATAATACGTATACCACACATAACGGGGAAAACAATGTTTAATTAGTTTTTCAATTATTGCTGATGAATAAGTGAAATATTAATTCTAGCCAATGGCTGCGGTACAATAGGGTTTAATTAAATTTCATCACATAGAGCACAGATAGAGACAAAAGGGCACAGAGAGAGAGAGAGACAAAAAGGTCGCAGAGACCAATTGGATTATTTAATAATATTTCATAGAATTGGTTTGTCTAATTAATTTTCAATTTGGTAAAAAAATTTACACGACGCATAATAAATCTCTATTTAAATTATCAATACATAGATTATTGTATTACAACTATCATAATATATAATATAAGGAATACTAGAAAAAAATCAATTATTTTATGTAATTATAGACAAAAAACTAAATCATATTTAATATTTTTTTAATTATGTTTTACAGAATAATTGACTACTTTCTGGTATTTATAGAATTACGCAATAAATCGACTGAGAATTTAAATAAATATATCGATTATTAGGATTATATTTAGGAATGAAGAAAAATCCAGTGATGCTTTTTATTTGAGCTGGAGTAAATAATTATATTTTAGTCCCAAATCCATACAATATTACGATTATGGCCTGTCGTTTACATCATTTTTTTATATTATTTTTACTTCTCGGAGAGCGATAGAGCGCAAATATCATTTTTATGATCCCGACCATATGTGAATGCGGGCGTAAAAGGAAAATTTCTTTGAAAAACTTTTTCTGTAAAAAAAAGAAAGTGGAAAGAAAACACGCACGCCAAACTGTAGACGACCTTCGAATATATTCGTAAATATCGTAATGAGTTTTCGATGTAGCCGGCGTCAATAAAAACACAACGGGAAATTGCTTTTACACTGTTTTTATTATTGAAGAAGAAGTGGCAAGAAAAAGTGGCTGTGCGAATAAAACCCGCCGGGGGCGCATCGAATTTTTATTACTGAGTGGTATGAGGGGGCGGGGGTGGGAGGTGGCGAGAGGTTGCAAAGTACCCTGGAGTCTTGGAGAAGTTCTTTTTCCCCACCGCCATAACACCCTTGCCTCCACAAAAGAGGCGCGATGGGCAGTGTCTGGTCTGGTCTCTGAGCAGATGGTCCACAATGGACCACTACCGTGTCCAACTTCCATTTGCAAAGAGATAAACTTATCTGCTCGCCCCGCAAACATAGTAAACTTTGTGTGTATGTCTCCGACATGTGGTGGTCGGTGGTTGCGAGGTGAGATACCACTCGAATACCATCCCTCTCTGGGAGAAAAACTCCCGAAGAAATGTATTCCCTGATGTCAAACACTCTGATGGAATGGATAAGCTGCAGTGTCTACATATATGGACGTTGACACTATGTAACACTATAGCAACATAACGTTAAAGAATTTTTCAGACTTGCTGAATTTTTGTTTAAAATTTCCTATATTATATATTTTTTTGCTAATTTATAGTCTAACTGAGGTTCAGGCACACGCCTCGGGGGCCAATGAAAGTTTAAAAATAGTTTATAGTATTCCAGTGGTCTATTTCTGGCCGATGATAAATTTTTCAGTTTAAAAAATCTATTATCAAATCAAAAAATCATATATTTTTATTTATATTTGGGTTTCGCTTCAAATGGATTTGTTTATTTCCACTCGAGTCGAAATGATTTTCGATACTATGAATATTTAATTCAGCTTTCTGTTGTTGAAAAACAGAAGTTGATGACATTCAAATCTATACAGTCCACTTAAAATAATTAAAAAGAAGATATCAATGCCCGTTATAAAGATTTTAAAAGTTTAAATAACACTTTTATTCCATTTGAAAGCGACATAACCATAAGAAGATCTGTTTGAATCGAAGGTAAAATTGGGAGCTTCAATAATTTTTTAAACCAGTATTTATGCCATAAAAGTTGAAGTTAAAAAATGAATTACTTTTTCTAGTCCTCACTTGCCTGAGGCAAAATTTATTTATGTTAACAATTTATTAAGAAATGCAATCTGTGCTTTTTAAATCTTGTATATATCGGTAATTTTTTTTAAAAAGTTTTTTATGTGCAATTATTAATATTTTGATTATGTAGCATGCTGTATATTATAGAGTGATATGTAAGTGGGTCGATGAATTAAATCATTCCTTTAAAACATAGAGAAAAGGTTTGAATTGATTGATTTTTCTAACAGATTCCTTATTTTTTTATCATCGTCAATGGGATTTCTCTAGTTATGATGCTAATTATTCTATTAATGAAACACGTTGTTTGTTTTTACATTTTAATTTTAATTTAATAATTTCAATAGAGAGAATCGAATCGTAATAGTAATGTAAATAGCGAAAAAATATTACAGATTTTTCGAATAAAGACTTACTTGTTCAAAGGATTGCCGAAAAAATCAAAAAAATAGAAAGCCTCTCCTTATTATTTGTTTAAAAGAATAAGCGTTGAAAGAAATAGCTTAGGTTTCTTATGAATCGAAACAAAAAATCCAAAATTTAAATAAATGAACACTTATATAATAATAGATTCTCAAATATTAACTAAATTTAAAAAAGAAAATCTAGTAGGAAAAGTAAACGCAAACAATTGAACTAAAATTCATACAATGTTTTTAAAAAAACACTGCCTTTTCCATAAAAGACGAACGACAATGGATTGTGCGTATTTAATAAAAGTACGGATTTAAAATAATTTAAAATTTAAATTTAATTCATTGTATAAAGATATTTTTAATATTTAAAGAAATTAAATTTGTATTAAATTCGACGGAAAACGGAGAACAAATGGGTCGAAGTTTGATTAATCTTGACCTCTGATCTCTATTCTAATTAATCTAAGCTACGATTACAATTTGAGTAATATTTCATATAGAAACCATTAAATTAAGCGTGTTTTTGCTTTTCAGATTTTCACGGATTCGGTATGAGTTTTATTTCATTTCTTAATTTGAATATGTAAATCTACTTCAGCAGAACATCTAGAGCTCCCAGGGGCTTTAGGCCTTTATTCGAGGATATATCTTGCATAACCCTTTTTACGCCATTGCTAAAGATATTGTTTGAATCAGGGATATACATGTAAACATCTCTATTTATACACAATCGATTTTTATAGATATACTCGTTTAAATAATGTTTTAGATTTGGGGGATGCATTTTGAAAACTTAACAGTTTGGATCTAGAAATGGTGGAAAAAGCTCGTAGTTATGAAGTGATCCGTCGCCGTTAATCGAGTTAACCCACATCCGCCGCCAGTCCATCCCGCTAAACGACTCTATAAAATTAGTGTCCGTGGAAATTGGCAAGATTTAGCAATCGGACCTAGTCGAATGGACGAAAGAAAACCCATTAAAACTCAGTAAGTCTCATCCGGCCGTATGGGCACGGCCGGGCCACTTCAAATTTATTTGCAGCCATTAAATGCTCAGCAAAAATACACAAAGTTTTTAGGGCCGATGTAGTTTAACGTCTGCTTTACGGTTTCACTTAATCCACCCCTGTCTTTTTATGTTGCAGCATAAAGTGTATGAGCCAATCCTTAACCCATTGGGATCCCGATCGGGACCGCGGCGCGGACTCGTCTTTACGACCGGAAATAAATGCCGGAAATAAAAATTTGGTCGAGAGAGTGAGTCGACTCACTTCAAGGGGTTTTTTTTAGCGAGAACAATATTTTTATGATGTATGTAGAGTTTAAAGGGGGACGAATGGCCACTAACTTTAAATTGGAATCGATCCGCGGGGACCGTGGGTGATTTGCGACGTCGTAAAAATTCTTTCTAATTAATAAATGCGAAGTAATATTCAACTTTATTAGTTCTTTGGCAGTCAGCAATTTTAGTATCGTCCCATTTTACGACCGTCCTCCCTTTGTCGATTTTCATTTGGCTTTCGCGAAGATTCTACGAGCCATTTGTTTCATGGACGATTTTAGCTTGATCATTTAGAAGATTGAGCTAGGATATGTCTTAAAAATTTGTAAGATATAAAACTAAATAGATTAGGGAACACAAACCTCAAAATAGTAGAATTTAAATTTAACTTTTATATTAATTTCAATATTTGTGACATTTTGACGGCTAAAAATATTTCTATATCCGTCAGCATATTTCATATTCGTCATTTACTATCATCCAGTACTGACGATGTGGTAGCAACTTAAATTATTTTTCCATTGTCAAAAATATAGTAGTCATAGTGTCCAATTCAGGCTATTCCTTACCTTTGGAATGCTTAATATGACAAATTTTCTGGTCAAGGGTGCCTCATCTGGTCTAAGTAAGTAGTATTTAACATTTTTATTAATATATTTTAAATGTTAGCTTAAATATAATAAATCTAATCTATCTCATAGGAGCTGCTAATAAATAAAGATATTAAAAAATCTGCATATTTTATAACCAAACCTCAAAAAGCAATATAATATTCAATTGAGATATAAATATACTTATCGAAAGTTCTAAAAAACGCAATAAGAACATCCTGCGAACCCTGATACATGGTAGAAGACCTGTTTAAGAATGTCTTCACCCAAGTGAGCTGCTGTTTTCTGTCTGGTGGGATATGAAAGATTTAGTCAACATTTAAATCTCAGCCAAAAATTAAGAAAGATTATTAACTGCGAGCAGCTAGAAGAAAAACGATTCCCTACTCACTATATTTGCTGATCTTGCAAAATTATTTGGACATAAAAAATAATAATTCTATAGACGAGGTCAGAACAATATCGGTGCATTTTTCGTTATTTATTATTATTACATTATTAATAATTATATTCATCACCCGTCATAGCTTAGAGGTAATTACAATTAAATTATGATTGTTAAAGTTAATTTCCAATAAGCGCAGATAGTATTCAGATGGGTGACCATTTTGAATACTTCTGAGTGACGCTGGTCAACAGAGGGGTGGGATAAAGGCTGACGACCTTCATTTCACAAAAAAATAATTGTCAAAAATATAAGCTGGGAAGCAGGCAGCAGCGCTCTTCAGTATAAAAAATCACTGCGGTGCAGAAGGCAACGGGAAACCACTGCACTATATATTCCCATGAAAACCATGTCCATGGTCCTCCATAAGGGGAATCATGCACATGGTCGCGATCCTCAGAAATGAGGGAAAGTGGATTAATATCTTATATAAAAATATAATAATATGTAATCGCTTCACGAAAAAAATAATATATATACATATACTCACGATTGGTGTAACATATCTTCCATAAGCCGGACACTGTGAATTTCGAGAGGTAATCCTTGTCGCCGGTGCCATTGTAAGCCGGATTGTTCATCTTCTCTTCGGTGTGCAACCACTGATTGGTGGTGATGGCGATCAAAATAATCACTGCACTCACTGTCGCCGTAAGCGGAGTCAAAATCCAGAGGCAGGTCACCGTGGCGTCCAGCTGAGCGCTCGACGGCAATATGGGCGGTATCGACGCCACCGGAAGCGCGGCGCCGGACGAGTTTCCGTAAGTCGAAGGGAGGTTGGCCACCCGCGGCCTCGCGGCGTGGGCGTTGGACGCGGCCTGTGGGTACTGTTCGATGACGTCGGCCGCCTCGTAGGGCCCGTTGGGCCGGTAGGGCAGGCTCTCGAAGCCGACGGTGTAGAAGGAGGGCTGGCTGACCGTGGAGTTGGCGATGCTCCTCCTGTCTATCGTCGCGCTGAGGGAGGGCGGCGGGTGCTGGAGCTTGGCGTGGCTAGGAGACAAGGAGGACACGGCGCGGTCCACAGTGCGGTAGTAGCGATCGCGCTGATCCAACTCATGGACAGGCGCTCGGTGCATAGTTCGCTGCGGGATAGTGCCTCGGCTATTCACATAATCAATCAAATTAATTAATATAATCAATTTCAATCAATCTGTGATGGCTTCTCCTTGTTAGTTTGAGGGTTGCGGCGGCCCCAATTCCGCACGAAAATTAGGCATGATGATCGAACTGCATACGATATTTATTGTTACTAACTCGGTATTATTAATTGAATCATTCGACACCGTAATTCTTCTCATCGGTATTCTGAAACAGAAACAATATATATTATTAGATTTATGTACAGTAAAGCACTCTGGCGTACGTTATAATGTCCCGTATTCGTACGAATTAGAAAATTTTATTACCCGAAACTGTTCTACTTCCTTAAAAAAAAAAAAAAAGACACAAATAAAAACCCAGAGCTCTTTTCCCGATTAAGGTAATATTATTTCCAACCTAGCTTCAAATAACTTAAAAAAATAAACTTCTTAACAACCTTTAGCTTGGTTCCCTTCTTATTTCTCTTTTTCTCTCCTTTAATATAATTAGATAAAACCTAATGACGACATCTTCGCTTCTGTGTCTAGTTACAATTGGTTCATTAGACTTTTTTTAAATATTATTTTATGTCATTTATTTTTTATTATTTTGTTTTTACACATTTATTTTTTATCTATTTTTTTTTTCTTTCAAAAGATTTCTAGTGAATTACAATGCCATTGAGTATTGTGCCTTTGCTGTGACTGTGCGAAAAATTACAATGTAATTAAATATGTAACAACTAATCAATATGTAAAACCAAGAGGAAGAGTAAAATGGGCAAGGTCCATTATACTCGTATGTTAACAGGCCATGATGATAAGAACACAATTTAATGCTACAATGACCAATGACTAATAGGTAAAAAGTAAACAAAATGGTGCAATTTATCAACTAACAGCTACTTTAATTCGCGTGGGATTGCAATTAGCTAAGAGTGTCAGATAGTATTTTCTTATCTATGATTTCCACACAGAATAAGCTTTAATATTCCAACAGGACCTATAGATTTCATCATCATCGTCATCATTTGCCAGCCACAAGGCTCTCACTAGCTGAGGGCATGGGCCTTACCAAACTCTCGCATGGTAGTTGAGGCCAAAGGAACCTGAGTCTGCCTTTCGTATCCATACCGCGGGGACCCAAGCCGTCTTGGTATGCGGTTTTTTGTAAAGAGTTTCCCTCTCTTGGCCATTGCTGTCATTGGACGTACATCTTCTACCATGTTGGTATCGGATTTTACCCTGTCGACTGTGTCCAGGCATGAGAAGGTTTGTCTCGGTATTCGTTTGTTCTCTTCTCTAAGGCGTTATCTGCTTATAACGAGTCACGAGTGACAAGTAGCGAGCAACCACACACACACATCTATATAGATACACAGGTATACATATTCACATCTGCCCAAAACGAGTCTCAAGCAGCCGGTCGCAAGTGTTTATTAGCCCTGTCGCGCAATAGCAATCCTTTCATCATGGGAAAGACCTCCTCAGAGAGGGGTCTACCCTAGAAAAAAGGAAAAGGAGCGAAAGTATCGACAATAGACCAATTATTGGTCAACAGATTAGGGTTTTCCTTCCCAGGGTATACTGGCTCTGTGGTAAGAAATCCGATAACCTTCCTACGAATAACTCACCTCTCAACCCCTACCGGGAGGGGGGGGGGGTAGCCACCAAGAATTTATCAGAAATGAAACATAACTATCTACCATACCATTAAAATTGATGGTCAGCATCTCATTACATTTTTTATATTACAGTCAACATAAGCCTGCATAGAGTTGACTAAGGGCCTAATTGAACTTTGATAAATACCCAACAAAACAGTGCAAAATATAGATTTATACAGCTGGATATCAAGAATTGTATAAACAACGTGTGAAACAAAAAAAAACAATGACACAGAAACGAGTGATTACAGATTTCCTAAAAATAAGAAATTCAACCATACACGACAGTAGTAAAGTGTCACTAGTATTATTATTTTTTATAAATAAAATACATATGTGTGAATAATATTTTTTGTAATTTATTTACACGGTTTTCTATACCACAATGTTGTAATTTTTATATATAACGCTATTTTTCTAATCTAGGGAACCAGTCTCCAATTTTTGTTCGTGTAAAAAAATGTTGACTAAACATCTCAAAGGCCATTACATTTTTAATATGAAATTCCAAATTGTATTCTGCTTTATGAAATATTTTTAGAATGTTAAATAATTAAGTTAATTGTAAATTTATAAGACAATATTTTTCTAATATTATACTATATTTCAATGTATATTTAGACAAAAGCAATAAAAAAAATTCAACATGAAAGTAATTCGCCAAAGGCTTTTCGTTAAATATATAATAATATTTATCTTACTATGGATGCCATAATAAAACTTGGAAAGTGACAAATGTATTTTTTTTCTAAAAACAATTATGGTCCAATAGATCTCATGTGTGATATACTAAAAATATATGAGTTGTTATGAAAGAAGATCCAAGATTGATAGTGCGAGAGATTCGTCTGTTATTATTTTATAGATCCACATATATTAAATTGAAGAAAGTATATCCTATGAATATTCTGCAATTAATCCTTTCGGTATTTCAATCATAAAAATATCCTAATAAAAATATTGTGGTGGTTAAAAATTTGTCTTTAATCAGGTAGAAAAAAAATCCTAATTAAATAATTTGAATATAAATGAAACTTAAATAATTATTTTCTTAAATATGTATTCTCGGAATTTAAAATATTTATTAAATTAAGTGATCTTATGAAGCTTTTTTTACATAGAGCATCAACTCCGATCTGTACATAATTTTTAACCAAAAACGACATAAATAAAAACACTAAAGCTCATACTGTTTTCAAAAATCGAATTGGCCTAAAAGATTTTTTAGCAAAAGAATTAAATCGCATTTTTTTCTATTTATTTAAATAAAAATGTTTTTTATTGAATAAGAAATTGGATCAAACTCTATAGCTCAGTGGTTCCTAACCTGGGCTCGATCGAACCCCAGGGGTTCGGCGGAGGTCAAAAACTCACACCCGACTTATTGTACGTTATTTTAAAAAATGATAATTTTTCCAATTAAGGTTTCGGTGAACGCGCATATGAAACTGGTGGGGTTCAGTACCTCCAACAAGATTAAGAACCACTGCTATAGATGTTACTTATTCATTTTACCAATGATAATATATTTTTATTTTAATCGTAAAATAAAATTAATGAGAAAGATCTTGAACAAATAAGTCTCAGGAGACAATATAATTATGATATTTGTGATAAATAATTTCGTATTTAATAATATTTAACTTTAACATATGATATTAAATTAATATAATCTATTTAAAATGTATGTTATATATCGTGCTTGACTAAAATTATTTGGTGGACCTCACGAATAAGTACAGTCAACCCTTCTATAGCGTTCAGATAGGGACCACGCTATAGAAAGTTAGTCACCCATACAAAATTTGGGGTTAGGTTCTTTTAATTGTATTTTGCGATTTGAAGCAAATGAAACATTTGATCCATTGTTATATTTTCAATGACCTTGCTCGTGTTTAGATAAATAACAATAGCTCGTGCTTATAGGTGCGAGGGGGTATTGATCTAGCATATTTCTTCCCTTTTTTTTTTTTCGCAACAGATGTGCCAGGGGAGTTCAAAGGGACAGTTTGTTTAGTTATTTTTTTTAAAATGCTTTAGCATATGATAAATTAATAAAATGAACATTAATAATATAATTACGAAAATTTTAATTTGACCTTGAAAATATTGTAAAATGAACGCTATAGAAGGAATCGCTATACAAAAAACCGCCACAAACGCTATAGGAGTGAACGCTATAGAAAGGTTGACTGTATTTTATAAAATTATAACTAATAAGACGTTTTTTATACTAAAAATAAAGTAAAAACTTTCAATTGAAATATTTTATTTGGTTGGAAAATTAAAGAAACATTTTTTTTATTATTTGTATTTTTTTTATTATTTACAAACGAATTAAATTTGAGTGTTCCCCCTAATTCGACACTAGATTGTATGTTTATTAATTCTAAAAAAATGCTATTAGCAGCCATATGTGGTGATAAATACATTTATTCTGCACATTGAAATTATCCTTTATTTAAAAAAAATATCTTCAAGCACATATTATTGGTTACCTTCGTGTATTTCATTCCTCTTTAAGATAGCTTTTATCTCAATGTTTTAGCTATATCATTGAAGTCTATAAGCTATATTTGTGAATTTGGACGGCCAGGTTTGACCTACATAAATTTATACATAAACCTATTTAGTTGGATATATATTTAGATAGATTTAAAAAAAATAATAGGAAAGCTATACTGCAAAAATAAACGCATCTTTTTACGTACGGCTGAAGAAAATTTTCTTAACAATTACAGGTTTGATTTTGATTAATTATATATTTTTTTTTTATTTAAAAAAAATAATTAGGCTTTTCATTGAAAGGTTAATGCATTGTTGGCTGTATGATCAATGATTTCGTGCTGTTAAAATGATGTTAAACCTTTTCCTCTCTCTGGCCAGACGTATTAGCCCAAAATATTTTTTAGCAACCAATTTTTTAACCCTATGATTTTTTCTTATTTATTTCCCCCAAAAAAATAATGAGAGTGATTTATAGATACGACTAAAAGTGAAAAGGATTAGGCTTAGTAATAATTTATGTTAAATCATTATTTGTAAAATTTAGTAATTACTATTGGATAAAGATGGTTTGCATGAGTAGAAGCTTGGATGTAATTTTAAATTGTACATATAATTTCGGTAATGTCCCACACGCGCGACATTTGCTTCTACAATCCGTCTAAAAATCTCAAATTACACGGCTCCCGCGACATGTTACGACACAATTATGCAACATTTTATTACTTCATTATCCGCTTAATCACGCCGAATAAAAAGCGAGAGCGGCGTCGGAACAATGGCGTCGCGCAATAACGCTTAGGCGACCCATACACGCTCCAGCTCAGCCTAACCGGCGTCGCTTCTAAAACCGCAGATGGTGCGTACACATGCGACACGTCTTGAAATTCGGCGACGCACCCTTTTTATCAGCGGCCCTCGGCAAAGCGAGCCCGGGCCGTTTCGTTTTATTTGTGGCCAAAAGAGGAGACCCTGCCGGCCAAACGGCCGGATAAAATCACAATGGTCACCGCTTTCAATTGGCCCGATGCGATTTGCTGTTATTGTCTTATTTTATTTTTCGTTTTGTTTTGTCCGGCCCGCGTTAATATTATCGCAGGGCCCAAATGAAACCAATCAGTGGTTTTATTCGACCCCCCACCACCGGGCCAATGCCGGCTGGTAATGGAGCCGGCTTTATTTCGCGGAAGGAATTCAATAAAAACGAATTGGGGTCTTCGTTCCCACACAATATTGCCGGTCCGTGCCCAATGGCTGTGACAATTTCACACCTATCCGAATATTTCGATGAGGCTTGCAATCATGGAGAATTTTTTGGGACCATAAAGCAGGGAACGAACGAGGACAGCGTTTATTTAATATAAATTTAGCCCACGGTCAGTTAACCTACGGATTGAAATATTTTAATAAATATTATTAATTTACTAACCAATAAATAGTAATGCCTATATCTATTATAATAAAATAATTATTGATATATTAATATATCTCCTTGGTAGACTACGATACTAAATGCTATATAAAGACTATTAATACGGTGAATGAAGAAGATTGGATTACTATTAATACGAGATGAGATACTGGAGACATATATTGGGTTGATGCAAAAGTTATGACCATTTTTTATGATCCTAGGTAAAAAAATGATGAATAGTATCTTCTTTTAAATGATTCCATTGTATAAAGGATGCTTT
>JAGXCT010032536.1:5019-35339 GCA_022495035.1 Philopotamus ludificatus
TTGGACTGTGTACAGAGGGTCACTGCATCATTGTGCAAACTTGTGTTGGATGAGGTCAAGGCTCTACAATAGGACTGTTGCGTCTATGATGAATGTGTGTTCTCTAACCTGTGTTTGCATTTTTATCACCGGCAAGAGTAAAGACCGGCCATTCTTTGTTTAATATTACTACGTTTTTCAAACCTTTACAAATAATTTTCAGATTTTCCAAGTTTTTGTTGTGGTTAGGAGTGCCATCTCATCATATATCTGAGACGAGACCGTCGGACGTCTTTAAAATAATATCCGAATTCGCATTAGAGTATCGTACGACGAGACAACAGCTTCAACAGCAGCGTCAAAGAAAAGCATCGCATAGAGAGCGTAGTAAAACTCGCGGAAAGATGATCGAGGTATTCGACATTATACGACTCTTATTAAATAAATAATAATACGATTATTAATTTGATTTTTATTTGAATATAGCTGAATCAAATTCATATCAACGATACGGCCGAAAACGAGCTAACAAATATTTTAAATACGGAGAATTTTGGAAAGGTCTCGTCGAATGCGTTGGGTAGAAAACGTAAAGATCCCGAATTCATAAGAATTGAAAAATTGTTCGTATCTTTCATATATGTGTTTAATATATATATAATATGTATATTTTATGAATATTATTTTAAAGGGATCGTAGTAATAATCAAGAAGACGGCATCGAAGAAGTATTCAATATACTCTTAGAAAAATCTCGCACTAGAAAGAAAGAGCGTCCGTCTAAGAATTCGCAAAAATTGCAGAATAGATCTAGTAAGTATTACGGTTAAGTTAAAAAGACGTAATTGAGCAGCCGTATAACGATAATATGACTTTTCTATTGATATGGTGGGATAGACATTTTTTAATGTTTACAAATATATGCTAAAATAATTTCTCGCTACTCAGGAGGAAGCGAGCCGACATACTCGAAACCTCAGGAGATTTTTTAAGAATTTTTTGAACTATTAACGCCATCATACACACTGCGAGGTTGGTTCTTATTATTGTTACGACCAGTAGATGATCATCATCCCCCACGCCTTGCTCCGCTCTTACTGTTCATATTATTAATGTGTTACCCCACTCTAGCATTGTGTCTTATCCTTATAGTAAAGCGATCGCGTACTCGAGAGGGAATACCGATCGAGTTTGGATTGCAGACGTCTTAAATTGGTACCGGTTCCACGAAAAAAAAGATTCAAGTAAATAACTATGATTTTTTCAAAATTTTGACTTGGGGATTTTTATAATCGGCAACTAAGATATGCATGGCTATTGTGAGAAAAATATATACGATAACGACAAACGTGTACATAAATTGCACATCTATCGAAATTACGACTAATCTGCTAAATAAAAATGCGTCTAAATTTCATACACCTTCGCATGACTCCTAATTTTTGTAAAAATATTTTTTTCCATACTAACATAATAATATAAGCATATTTTTGTGTGATACATGTATAATTTATTAATCATGTGTAAAGTTTTACGAGTGATTTTCCTATATATATATATATTAACAATCCGTGAGTGATTTTAATAGCGGCGATATTATATCTAACAGTGTGGTATATATTATATATTTAATTGTATATATATAGATATTAGTTATATATGATAATAAAATAAAATATTTTTGTTTCATGCGAATTCATATGCAGTGTATGCAGCGTCATCAATGCCGTTACATTCTGCGCTAAATATTTTTCCATATACGCACGACTATGTTGATTTATTTTCTGCGTTGTTCATTTGTTCTATATATATAAATATATATATAAGATTAACCACTATTTGAAGCTTAGACTGTGGCGTTTTTTATTTTCAGAAAATCCTGTACATCATCGAACGCTTACCTTTATTCCACAAATTCCTGCCGGACATGTGCAGTAGGCTGATTGCGAATCGTTTGCAGTAAAATATGATTTTTTTTTGATATTATTCTGTTCCTTGTACAGTGTAACGCATAATTATATCGTGAAGTGTTTGCGTCGTTCTATGAAGAACGATCTACGCCACGTAAAAATATTGTGTAAATAAGTCCAGTGCGACTTATGTTTTATTTTTCCTAAATTTTTGTTAGTATTTTTAAGACTATAAACATATTTTTTTTAATTTTAATGAATTGTTTTTTTTTTTACCTTTAAATTCTATACTATGTAAGTTTGTTTTGTATTTTTTTTTCAAAATAGACTGCTTAATACATTTTTTTAAATTAATTCCTTGTATTTTATTTTAAATCATAGTTACAACGGAGTTATCTAGTTTCTATTCAGGTTTGAAAATACGATAAAGACGGAAATTCGGTCACGACATTGAACGATATTTTTAATATAACAATATAATACCGAGACAAACCCCCTCCTACTTGCCTGGACACAGTTGAGAGGGTAAAATCCGATACCAACATAGTATAAGATGTACGTCCAATGCCAGCAATGGCCAAGAGAGGGAAACTCTAAAAAAAACCGCATACCAAGACAGCTCGGATCCCCGCGGTATGGACACGAAAGGGGAACCCTCACGTCACGTGTGAGACTCAGGTTCCTTTGGCATCGACTGCCATTCGAGAGTTTGGTAAGGCCCTCAGCGAGTGAGAGCCCTGTGGCTGGCAAATGATGATGATGATATAGATTTATGAGACTTGAAAAAGTGTCTCGGTAAATCTTTAATACTATATGTCGTATTGTTGAAGTAAATCTCAGATTAATAGTACAAGAAGTTTCACAAAATACCTAATATGCATTCTGTAACGGTCCATAAATATTTAATAAAATTATGAATACTCTCAAAGTGTAATACATGAGTTCCTCACTAATATTCTAATTCGAATCTCGTGCATCGTGTCTTAGTATATTAATCTTTATTAATACGAGAGCAGCTAATTTTTTTAGGCGAATTATCCATCGTAAAACACAATGGATGTTCAATTGATTATGAATTATCGGATTTTAAGCGAAGAATTGTGCATATATATTATATAAAGACTTAAAAAGGTTTAGATCATTAAACGACTTGCTGATAACGTAGCGTAATGTATCACTAAGATAACATCTCCAAACTACCCCATATGTTATTTACATCTCTACATCTTCCACAAGTTCTCTGTAGTACTTACTTTTACAGTATCCAAACGCTCCTGTTTGTATAGATGTTGAAGTACGATTGTATTCTAGACAAGTCTTGTCCATGGAATCTATTACAACGTAGAAATGCAACTATTTCGGGCTAGATTCGCCAGCTCCCTAGCTTCTTTAAGACAAATACTGCGATAGTACGTTCAACCGTTTCCTACAAACTCGTTCGGATAGAATAAAAAAGGGACCCGTTCCTTCATAAGGCCTTCATTGCTACTTATATCTATTATTGAGGTAGAATTTCGTGAACGAGGTCGCTTACATTCAAAGACATATCGGTGTTTGGGTCTATAACTTCAAATATTTTAATTCCATCACGGATCTGAGTAAAAACCACCGCCATATCTTTTAGATCAATTACAATTAGGGACAATTTTTGATAGATCTTTGAGTTTATCTAGTTCTTACGACTACTATTTTCTGTAACTAGTTCTTCCTCAATCTCAATCAAGTCTCGGTTGGTGAGTTCTTCAATATCATTTTTCATGCGATGGAATGAATTATATCTTCATTTTCAACTTCCAGATTAAGTTATTATTATTTGAGTGGCCTAATAACCCTGAGGCGGGTCCTTGCCACCTGGAGGACACCTCCGTCTCAACCATGATGTCATGACTGTGACGGACATTCTCCAGGTTATCTTGGCTCTTCGAATATGGGTCAAGTCACCAGCCACAAGCCCGGGAGCCGAGCCGTCGTGTGTGGATTGTGACAATAATAATCAGACGAGGTTAGGGGCAATTCGTATTTAATTTACGGTCTGATCAGGTAGCTCCGTAGAATCCACGAAACCATGATTGTGCCCAACCGCTATCGCCACCACGTCTGATACTGGCACGCGACAACACTCGACTCTTATACTTGTGATATTGTGAAGGAAATAAACCACTGATGATGATTTCATATGGCTTTTACCTTGCCATTCTTACTTTCGTTGTTGGAGTTGTCTTCGTCCCTTCGGAATACACAAAGAACAACGATAGTTGGATATGTAATCGTGGTGCAGGTTGATCCATTAGTCATCTGGAAAGGTGGAAGACTAACATTGCACATCTTAGGGATACTCTAAAACAGCTGCCGTGTGTGGTATTGCTTTCATCCGAGCGAGTTTCATCGTTGCTAGTACGGTTTGCGACCTGAGATTCATATTCGGATGTAATTCCAAGTCAAGTTTTATTGTTTTCGTTATAAAATAAGAAAGCGTTGAATATTTTTTTTATTTTTTACTTTATTTAAAAAATCGGATATTACAAAATTGTTTTTCGAATTTTAATACAACAAAACGATACATTAACAAAATCAACACTCACATAATACATAAATCATATATTGGTTTTAGTTTTGTAAATGTCAAAATCAGTAACATATTTAAAATTAGTAATTAATAAATTATATAAAAATGTTAATAACACAATATATTATTATTAAACGTATAGAGGGATCGTTAACAAGTATTTTTTTTTTATTTAAATATAATTCATTACATTATACATTTTTACCCAAATCTTAATAATTTTGCTAACGATGGTGCAGACGTACGTATAACAGTGTGACGCTTCTAAAATTCTTATCAAATCATACGCCGAATGTATTTACATACATATTTATTTAAATTATATAGCCAGTCGGGGGTTAGTATTGATATAATTTAAATAAAATACGAGATAGGATCACGCTGCCAGTGTTACTCTCAATATTCACAACCACGAAAGAACCGCAATTCAAATCTGTATTGTTTTGTTAACCTTTATTTAATCGTGAGATCATGCAGTACCAAAAATGTATTTTTAATGCCTTTTAACCCTTTTCAATATACCCATGTTTTTGTCCGTTAATATTTAAATTTTTTTGTTGACGTTAAACAGAATATCTTACATTATTATAAGAAAAATATAGAGAAAAATAAATCAATCAATGGAATGTTCATAATAAATAAGTATGGATCCTAAATATTACGATACAGCATCGTCAATAAATTAATCCGAGTATGTGTGTTGGATATCATAGTGTTTGTGGTATAGTCTCAGATTTAACTTTCAACAACTCTGCATATAGAATATATTTAACTTAACTATGTTTATAATATGAAAACTCAAATATATTAATAAATGTTAATAAAAAACAGATTTATATATAAAAAAAAGAGAGAGAGAAAATTATTAATCATAATATTTATAACTTATTAACAGTTTAACTGTATTATATTATTGATAATAAAAACAATCTTAAGTACTAACATGTAATTGACTTGTATAAAATTCAAATATAAAAAAAAAAAACAAGTAACCGTAGATTACGACAATATGACTATCGCGTTATACATATCCAAAAATAAAAATAAAATAAAAAATAATTAACGTCAGTGTGCGATTTTCAATTTCAACGGATATTAATTTACATTTACACGTATTAAGGCAAATAGTGATCATCGTTTTAAATTTAGTCGTACCGAATGATATGTTGCGGAGGCATTTTACCGTATTTTTTACAAAATATTAATCAATCACAATTTACAAAATTTTTTATATTATATACAATGAGAGAGAGAGATCTCGACAATCTTTATTTTTAAACCTAAAGTGTAGCGTTTGTCGATATTAATCTTTTTGTTATATCGCTTGATCAATCAATACAACAATGTCGGCTCGATATGTATATTTTCACGCCTTAGGAAAGATTTTAAATAATAATTTAATGATAATTACAGTATAAGATTCGTTATATCCCTACAAACTTTCGGTAAACATTTACTAATACCTAATATTAACTATATGCTATTTGTATTTACTTCATCTTTTAAACAGGGGCTCTTGGGTTTATTTTTTTTATATATATAAATATATATATAACTCTTTTACAACTCGTCGTGTTTGGGTCCTGAAAATTCATCGTGACTAATGAACCCGTTCTTGTCCTTATCTTCGTGTTGGAAGATCTCTTCGACGAGCTTATCGTGGTCTTCGAGCATGCCTTTGATTTCATCGCTCGGGAATTGACCGTCGTCAGCGGCAATCATTTGCTTCTTCAAATATTCACTCACCTAACAAAAAAAAAAAATATATATTAATAAAACTATTCCAACGACACGAATAATAATAAATATATCAACGCACTTCTTCCCGGGACAACATGTTATCCTTATCGAAATCAATTTCTTTGAATACGTTGGTAGTCGGTGGACTGTCTCCGATGTTGATGAGCTCTACGTCGAACAAGAGCGTTGCTCCTCCGGGAATCACGTTGCCTGCACCTCGATCACCGTATCCGAGCGATGCGGGAATCGTTAATTTACGTTTCTCGCCTGAAATAAAATAATACAGTATTAACGATCGATGATTACGATCCATTTGTTATGTCAAAACGATACATACCGACGCACATGTCGGCTAATCCTTGATCCCATCCTTTGATCACTTGACCGACGCCCAATTGGAACGAGAACGGTTGATCACGATCATAACTGAAATAAAATATACATATAAAATTAGATACTATTCATTTCATATAAATGAAGCGTAGTAATTAGTTGATTCATTTTGCTATATACAGTCCCTGGACATGTTTTTAGACCCCATATTCTTAAAATAATGCAATGTTTTTTTCATATATATGGTTTAATAAAATAAAATAGTGGCCTTTGTAAGTCCAATAGTCATTTTTTTGTGATTAGTACACTCGTACCTGACGTATCTTGACATTAGTAGCTATATTTAATGCTTTCTTAACTTTTAGACAGCGTAGAGATTTAATTTGTTGAGCTTAACGGTTTTTTACAAGGTTCAACCCTTCTATAACGCCGAGATAGAGTCAGCGCTATATAAACCCGCCTTATAAAAGACGAGGCACCCATAAAAATTTAGGGGTTATGTTATTTTAATTGTATTTTGAAAATTGAACTAATTTAACACATCAAACATTAATCCATATTTTATATTAAATAACCTTATTCTATTTTTAGTACGTTTGTACCTTTTAGTACCTAGTAGTTTGTTCACGTACGATATTTTGTTGTCAACCAAAGGGCATCGACCTTCATTTAGCACAGCAATGTATTACATATTTACGAAATATTCAATATTACCGTTTTGTAGAAAACGGCGATGTAGAACGAAACACTATACGAGGAACTCCTCACACGCTGCTCTATATAGCACAGAGCGTTATAGGAGGGTTGTATTTTAACCTCAGAATATATACACGATTTTTTTATTAATTGATATCTTGTAAAAATTAAAGTTAATATAACCTGATTGATTAAATTATAAAAATGCCGTATTCGGCCACTCTATAGCAAGAAGCCTTATAGGAGGGTTGAATGTATATTTGATATGTTCTTCCATATGGTTTCAAGACATGGACGTTGATCAAGGGCGCGCCGTCCATATGGCTAGATCGTGCGACGCACACAGGCACAGGAAGAACTATTAATTCATTAAAGCTTACTTAAAATCGAACAAATTTCCTAATTCTTTCTCATAAAATATTTTTCTAATGTATAAGGGCTTCAATTAATGTTCTGCAGACAGGGGTCGGACACTATCAGCGCCCCTGACGTTGATAATAGCAAATAATGGATGGGAATATGTTGAAGTTTCCATGGACAAAACTCATAAACACTTTATGTGCCGTTCACGCCTTTTGGCGTGATTTTGTAGCCAAGCGTTATGAGCCGCTCACGCCCTTTGGCGTGAAAGCCACACCCCCACTTAGAATTTTTTTCTGATAACGATGCACAATGTAATCCTACTATTTGACCACAGATGCATACACGTGCATGTTAGCTTGGATTATCATTACATGAAACCATGCGGTCCCCTGGCTAGGTTTAATGTAAAACCTTGCGGCTCATAAAGTGTTAATAATGAAACTACTTTAACTTCTTCACATGTACATCTAGGCAACGCTGAAAGGCATAAAATTGAATACTTTACACAATCATAGAGGGTAAACGTTGGTTGAACAAAAGCTAAGCTAGTAATCTTTGGAATTTGAAAGCAATGTAGAACAGACGGTTCTTTTTTATAAATATCTTTGTGCTACTTTCAGCAGTATTCCGTATGTTTGCGAGACATGGAAGTTGCTAGTAGGTAGAAGCATTTAAAATGTGGTGGCACTGAAGAACATTGAAAATTCCATCTACGGAACAACGAAGAATACAACTGTACTTCAACTTCTTCACAGGAAACCGTCAAATTGCGTACTTCAAATACATGAACAGATCTTCAGGAGACTATCATGGATGAAAAAGCTGATGGTAAACGGTGGTAGCTCCAGCCTCATCAGCCCTTTTAGTTAGAACCGTTGACAATATGGCCTGGGAGTAGGAACTACGACTGAAGCTACTAACCTCGCTTTTGCCTTGAGGATAATCGAATCCCTACGATGTTTTAGATTCCATGGAATATAACCATACCTCAGCGTCTTCATAAGGAGCTATAGCTCCTGGACATTGCAAAATTGAGTACTTTGAACGCATCCTTCGCAGAATCAAAAGAAGCTGTCGTGGCTCTGTGACATTCGCAACTGGATCGCTTTGGGAGTCGAGAATTGTTTCACCTAATAAATTTATGGAGACGGTGAAAAAAAATGCGTATTTTTTTCCAATTATATTTTTTTAATCCACCATTAGGTCAATTCGAAATCATTATATTTTCCCGACCTGTCAAATTAGAAAAAGTCTGAGAATTTTTCCACCGCGTCGGAAGTGGCGGGGTAGGGTGAGGGGGGGACGAGGCCCCCGTGGGATTTTGGGCTAAGCGGTATCTAAAATACAATTTATGACATGGAGTAAACACACTTTTATAAATAAGCTCATCCCGGATAGGAGGTGTGCTTAGCAGAATTTTATTTATCCCGAGATATCTCCGGGATTGGGGTTGTGGGAGGGAGCGGCCGACTGCCGATGATAGATTTATTTTATTCCCATAATTATTGCACTCTGATGTATGGCCGCCGCACTATGGGATCGATCTTGAGTTCTACTGCCAAAAATGCTTTTTACGAAAATACAGTTTCAGCAAAAAATGCAAATGATAGATATAACATTGAAGTATATCATGTCACTGTTTTTTTTATTATTAGTTTACTATATTTGGTAATATAAAATTCTAAACTTAACCATTATCAAAAAATGCAATTTTATAAATATTATCGTAGTATCAAATTCAATCGAGTATATCTTTACAGCTTTTAATTGCATATTAATGTTATGTATACCATATTAAAGCATATATCATCTATTTTCAAAAATATTAAAAAAAAATCGAAATCAAGTTAATATATATTCCATTTTTGAAAAAACAAATTTAGTCAATACAGATAAAATATATGCATTAATAACAGCAATAAAAAAATCTTTGATGCGCTTTTTGGCTAATTCTATTTTATTGATTTTAAAATAAAAAAAACAGGCGAGCGACATATTTGAGGAGCATCAAATTCAATTGTGTGTATCTTTACGATTTTTAATTGAACGTTATTATTATATGTACTATAATAAAGCCTATTCTATGTTTATTAATATATAAATATATACAGCAATTAGGTTTATATAATACAGTCAACCCTTCTATAGCGTTCACGTTTATGGCGGTTTTTTGTATAGCGTTCATTTTACAAAACGCAATATTTTCAAGGTTAAATTATAATTTTCGCAAATATATTATTAACGTGAATTTTAAATATGTACGTGCACTTGGAAAATAATTGTCAGTAGCTGTTTGCCCATTTACCTCGCTAGGCGTGAGTTCTGTTCTTTTTTGGTGAATCACCGTCTAAAAACATTTAAGGAATATTCATCCTGGCTGGAACAGAAAATATTTTTCTACTTTTGTAGTCGTGAACAGTTGGAGAGTCAAGTAAATCGATGCATACGATTTTTAAGGCATTAGGTGTTTATGTGTTAAAGGAATTTTCAATCATCCTATTTTTTATAAATTTAGCAACTGGTAATAAAAAAGTATCGATGGAACGTAAATGCATAATTATCCTACTTAAAATTTTCACCATTTTTTTCCTTACTTCAATTATTGTTTGTTTTTAATATAGTTTTATTTTATATTAACATGTATCCTAAATAAAACATATTTCCGAAAAGGTTTCATAATTTATATTTACCTTTTTATTATTTATTCATCATATGCTAAAGTATTTTAAAATAATTTATTTAAAAAAGCCGTTCCTTTTAACTCCCCTTGCACATCTGTTGCGAATGAAAAAACTGGAAGAAAGATGCTAGGTCAATACCCCCTAGCGCCTATAGGCACGAGCTATTGTTATCCAACTAAACACGTACTAAACACGTTCATTGAAAATATAAAAAATGGGTCGAATGTTTGATTTACTTCAAATCGAAAAATACAATTAAAAGAACCTAACCCCAAATTTTGTATGGGTGCCTAACTTTCTATAGCGTGGTCCCTATCTGAACGCTATAGAAGAGTTGACTGTATATTGTATATGTATTCATTTCATGTTTTAAATTGATTAGTTTTATAATAATGAACACCTTGTTTTTATGTATAATGAAATTTTGTTTTTCATAACGCTAGTAATTTAACACTTTATGAGCCGCAAGGTTTTACATCAAACCTCGCCTGGGGGCCGTATGGTTTCATGTAATGATAATCCAAACTACCATGCACGTGTATTCATCTGTGGTCAAATAGTAGAATTACATTGTGCATCGCTATCACGCCAAAAGGCGTGAACGGCTCAAAACGCTTGGCTACAAAATCACGCCAAAAGGCGTGAACGGCTCATAAAGTGTTAATATAGAAAATTATACAGAATAATATGACATACATAATTGTAAAATATTCATAGTTGTTATTTTAAAATATATTTTTATATATTATGTAAAAATATATTTTTAAATTGTATTATTTGATATTAATAAGTCTAGCTCAGATGGAAAAGAATTTACAGATTTTTGGCAGTTGAATTCATGATCCGTCCCACTGTGCGCCGTCCAAGTATTATCGGCAAAATGTTATAAACAAAACGCAAATTATTCTCGGAGATCGTTTTATGAGCAAGAAAAGAATGAGTTTTCAGGTGAACCAGTGAGCGCTGAACGCTCGATCGGTTCGCATTCAGCGTCGATTCACTGCAAAACTAATAACGAAACGTATATTCGTATCAGTTGCAGTCGAACGGGTGAGCCAATCTTAGATTTCGATATTTAAAAATTGCATTGTTCGACATTGTTTTGCTCGACATTCGATTTGGCAATAACGCCGGCACGTGCCGAGTCGACGGCGTTCAGCTAATCCGGGCTGCTGTAATCTGAACGCGTGCCGTTTCTTCAGTCGCAGTATCATATTGAATTAAATAATCGTGTTTAACGTAACGTTCGATCTGCACCACTGTGATACGAGCATCTCTTGCAAAAATAAGTTTAAAGTATGTATGAGTTAATTTCGACGTTTCATATAGAAGACACACTGAAT
The DNA here is from genome assembly GCA_022495035.1 of Philopotamus ludificatus. Taxonomy (NCBI): domain Eukaryota; kingdom Metazoa; phylum Arthropoda; class Insecta; order Trichoptera; family Philopotamidae; genus Philopotamus; species Philopotamus ludificatus. The sequence continues at coordinate 16,631 of JAGXCT010032536.1, forward strand.
TATAGATGAGCCAAACGTTCCCAACATGTCGCAATATTGGTACGTATGAATAAAGTTGAGTATTTACTTGCGCTTCGGAGACGCTCCGAGATTAAACTCAGATTCATATGAATAAAATAAATACAATTTAAACTGGGGGAACCGGCTTTCGCGGCTTTAAAAATAAGAATATATTACACTTTAAAAAGAATTTTTTTACCACTGCAGATTCTTATTACATCCATTCACAGTACACCAATCCCTCGATTTACGCGGTAGATACGTTCCAAGAAACAAACGCGTAAATCGAGAGTTCATACAAAAATGATAGATAGGTTCCAAAAAATAAAAATCCGCGTAAATCGAGACTTCGAGTTCATATAAAGTAAGGGGATAGGTTCCAGAAAACCGCGTAAGAGCGAGGCATAAAAAAATACAATTTTATTAAGAAATAGATTTAATAAATCGACATTTAAATTTTATAACATCTCTGACCTATGAGGTATATTTAGAACTGATCAGGGATCTGGAGGTGACACTTCTTCTTCAACAGTTATTTCGTTTTTTTTAATTGTACGAACAGTAGATTCATTCACTTTATAAGTTTTTGCAAGAGATGCAAAACTTACAACAATATTTGAAGTACTGCACGCGCAATGAAGGGGGTTACAGGCGTCTGGTCGTTGAAGTGGAATAGTCTGATGCAATATATGCATTTGAGTGACACTTGCCACAAAATATGTTTGATTTCTTAAAAAAAAATATTGTTTTCTGACCGCGTAAAATGGGTACCGCGTAAATCGAGGGATTGGTGTATATATAATCTCCAATAAAAAACATCAATATCTTGATATTTTTTAAAAAAAAATTTAATATTAGATGGACCCAAATGTAATGTCGCATTAGTTTTCTTCAATCTTACGACTGAGAAAGACGTGTTTGAATATTTTGGGTATCGTGAAAAGTCTCCAATCTTCGTTTTGCATAGAAAAAAAATCACGTCTTCCTTTAATATTGACCGATGTGTGTCCTTCTAAAGAAAATTTGCGTAACTGTATGCTGTTTCAGTTTTACGCCAAAAAAAACGCAATGGAGGCAACAAAAAATATTTGCGATGTTCATGGAGATGCATTAAACATCAGGAAATAATGTCAAAGATGGTTAAAAAAAATTAAATCAGGCAATATTGATTTGAAAAATGACGAAGTAGCCCTGAAAGAAGAGGTTGAATGGTCGTCAACTCAAAGATACCTGAAAAAATAAGATATTTGGGTCCCACAGATTTATTGCATCCAGCTTATTCTCCAGACCTGGCTCAATAAGTAAGTTTAATAAATGAATATGAGTTGAGGTTTCAATAAAAAAATACGACATTACATTTGGGTCCTTCTAATATTTTGGAGCTATCGCCATACGTGTCAATCGCATTTTTCACTCACACTTGGCGCAACGTACCGGATGCCAGCGGGAATAACATCACGATTATGGCAACAGCAGAGAATATTGATGATTTTTTTTCGTTTTAATTATTTACAGCTCGTGACTTTAAAAACGGGTTAAAAAAAATTAACCGTGTGTATTTTTTATATAGCAATCGATTTTCGAAAAGCGACCTTCTGTATATGGTAATACCGAACTTTTCTCATTACCTCCACTGAGTGATAACCAACACCACTCGTTCGCGCCGGTCCAACAGTTAAGCTAGCGACCATGTGTCTAGGGCATATTCAAACCTGCCCCGAACAGATATACGCAGCAAACAAAAAGCGACCTTCTGTATACGGTAAGATGGAACTTTTCTCTTTACCTCCACTACCTATCCAAACAACAACATTTGTTTGCGACAAAGCTAGTGACCACAAATACGTTCTGTTCGCATATTTCAGCCATTTTTTTATTTATTGGAATAATATACCCCATCGGCACGGACAATTTTATATAGTTGATTAATTTAAAATATGTACATCAGACAACGAGGAACCACTGCGTTTTAATTAAAATAAAAACAACGAGACCGTCACGCTCTTCAGATAAAAGGTATCGATAAAAAAATAAAGTAATGAATATATTTTTTACGATACATTCAATTTGAAAGCGCATTTATTTTTATTGCAATTTATTGCAATCCGGCAATTTATTTTTTTATGAGCGATTCGACATATACTCGAGAAGAATCTGGTCGAAATCGCGTGTTTCATTTTATTTTTATTTTTATTCAATTTAATTGCTCAAATGGCAGATATTCAATTTGCAGTCGACCACTCTAAAATATGGAATTCATTCCATTATTTGATCGAACGAAAATTGCTTGTTTTATTATCTCGTGGATTCATCTTTGTTTTAGCCAGAATTAATTTAAAGTATTAATCAAATCTAGGCAAAACTGATCCGAATAAATGCGGTATTAAAATTGGACTAAAATAGGAAAATTTTTGGTAATATCAATGACGAAGATATTCAATTGTTTTCTTTGTAGATGTGTCTATTTTTTAGCGGTCTGGAACAATTGAACTTGACCTCCCAACTCGCTCCAGTTGCGAAACCACGACAATGTCTTTCATCCCAACCACTGTCTACCTTCCACTTTTCCTGTCAAGATGGTCTGCAAAAGGCAATGCTTTGTTCTACGAACGATGAGTCTAAAGTATTTTTTAACTGTATCTAATAACTTGTCATTGATTTCTACCTTCGAAAAATTAGATTAAAATGCTATCTGGAATCAAATACAAATTAATTTAGACACTGAATATAAAAAATAAAAATAAAAATATAAAAATCATCCAGGTTGCCGAGAAAACTTTAAATCCAAAGAAGTACAAAGATCTTCTTCAAATGTAAACATAATGCAACTAAATGACGTTTCTATACCTATAATAGACTTTGACTATATTGATTAATTATTGAGTCAACCCTTCTATAGCGCCGAGATAGGGACCACGCTATAAAAACCTGCCACGTTACGTTTACGTTTATTTTTAATTGTCTTTTGTAAATTTAACGTAATTCTATTCGTATATTTTTAATGAGCTTGTTATATTTTTAAGTTGTTCACGCGTGCGTATTATATTTTGTTATCAACCAAAGGGCATTGGCTTGTATAAAAACGGTAATCTAGAAGTAAACACTATAAGAGGTACGGTCGCAGTTTTTTCGTAAAATATCATAGTATATCATATTTTTCTCGAATAATTCTTAAAAATAAATCCTATATGACACAAAATTCTTTAGTCTAAAGAATATATATTACGAATATCATATATAATCTAGAAGTAAACACACTATAAGAGGTACGGTCGCACACGCCGCTCTATACCAGGAAGCGCTATAGGAGGGTTGACTGTAACACACTATCTCTTTCTCTCTCTTATTTTATACTATTTCTTGTTTAGAATGTATAGAAATAGATTGGTATGTATAGAGATTTTTCTCTATACATTCTAGAACATTTTAGTTATTAAAATGCACCATTTTTAAAATGATTGTTATGAAGCTATTTAGTAAAATATCATATAGCCCCCAAGTTTTTTTATTTTTCTTGCTTAACTCTTTTATTAAAAATCCTACAAACTAGAAATTCTCTACAGGGTTTGTGTGAAAATACATTTATAAGATTGCAATTTAAAAAGGAAAAGATCAAATCTTTACGAATATGTGTGATAAATTCATAACCTAGCCGTGCCGATGGGGTATATAAGGTACCTTAAATATTGAGAGACAATTGAGCATTTTCTTAGTTTTAAAAAAACACATTATTTTCAATGGGTGAAATATAGCTACGAGATATTCTTGAGTATTGAACTTCTCCTTCACATGCTTTGTCCGTTTTCAGACGTAGGCGATCTACTTGTCTCTATCTCATCTCCAAATATGTGTTTATTCGCGATTTTTCGTTTTTTCACCATAATTTTCCAATTTTTATGGTATCCAAAAAATCTCCCTCCATATGAAGATGTCAAAGTACTGTTTTTTTTTTTTAATAAAAATGATGCTGGTAGTTTTTATAGTCCCTTGTTTTAGCCTTGCCATATATTTCAGAGCCCAAGTTTTTCTCGAATAATTACTTTAAATATAAATCCTACATGTTACAAACTATTTGTATTGATCTAAGAAAGTCTAAAGAATAAATATTACAAATAATCATTGTCTATTATTGTCACAATATTCGATGATGTCGTTACGGGCGCGATGTTTTTTCTCGCTCGCATCTGTCACTGCTGTCGCATACGCCGCTCTATAGCAGAGAGCGCTATAGGAGGGTTGATTGATTTCAACCATTTTTCGATTTGTGACTGATTTATTATAAAAAATAGAGCTTAGCCTAACCCGACAACATGGCATTTTTAGAACTTAACGTGTTTAAAACGCATATAGCTGCATAATTTGGTTAAATTATAAAAATGATGAAATTCCCATTGGCTGTTGACGTGGTTGCAATATGAAGTGCCCTCCAGGGGCGGTGTTAAACAATAGCATCGGTTCCCCATTAATTTGAACAGGATTGAGAGATTAGAGCCCGTTGTGTCCGCAGTCGCCGGGGAGCCATAATATATCAGTGATAATCAACGGAGGTCGTTGACAAAATGATTTTTTTTTTATTCACATCAATCCGATGGTTTGGAACCGCTCGGGATTGATTCATTTTTTCCTCCGCCATTGCCACGTAGACTTAAAGCAGCCTTTATATATTTATGGTGTACCCCACGTGTACGATACCACGGAACTATATATTCAAGTATCGGTAGCTCTTAAAATATTTTATTCCGGCGGAAACTTTATCACTGGGCCACACGGTTGCACAGTGTTTCTCAAATGGCGATCAATCGTTGCGGCATCAATCGAATATGCGATTAAATAAAAATATTTATATATAAAAAAATACTCTATACGCAAACCTCACGTATAGGATTTCCTGGTTTCGTGACAGGTTTGTGTCGGTCGGAATATCTTTCCCGGTATATTTGTACACGTCAACTCGTATGAATATTTAAAGCGGGGAGACGTTTTAATATTTACTCACAATACACCCGAATAATTGCCATTTCGTATTAATACATAAATAAATAAACGCATTTATTATTCATTAAAAATATATTCATCGACAACATAATTTTCGCGTTTTTATTTTTTAATTAAATTAATTTTTATCATTGCGTTTTATCATATATTTTTTTTTAAATATTATTTTTATTTTAAATCGAATCGTAGGTATGTATAAAAAATAAAACTAGGAGTCTTAACTTTTGCAGTGCGACACAGGTAGCGAAGTAATAAAAACGAGACTTCACAAATATTTAATGCGCCGGAGCCCCTGCTTGGGTAACAGGGGAGTTTAAATAAAAATATCTTGGGTCAATGCCGTAAAATACCCAAAAAAAGGTTAAATATATATATATATATATATATTTTTAATATATTTATAAATCAAAACTATTGATATAATAAAATATATTCTATTAATAAAGAACATCACGATCTACGATCGGAGAAGCAAAGATAATAATTAAAAAAAATATTATAATCATTTTTTTTTATTGTAAGCCAATCTGCCATGTGATTAATGACTTGTGCAAATATTAAATTGATCCCATACCCAACTTTCGAATATTCAAACAACCATTCGAATCGATCATCTCTAACAATGACGTCGAAACAAAGGGATTAATTAAATTTTGCAACTGTTTATTAGCAGAATGCGAAAAAAAAACTGAAAGAGATTATTCTACGATCAGCTCACAATGAACAGATGAGCACAATAGACTCCACATCGTCTCAAATAGAGAAAAAACGATATTGTCAGCTGTAATTTTTTTTTACAACTCAACAAAGGAAATTGTTGTTCAGTATAAAAATGAGGAAAATGCATCGCAATGAATAGATAGATACATAGATCTGTCCGGAAATCCAGGAATTAAAAATCATGGATACCTCGATCCATCATTTTTGACAACAATTCTGACACTTAGAAGTAAAATCTACAAATTCTTAACCCTTAATCGGCCGGAAGCCGAATTATATGCTTTTCCGAGCGCGATCTTTATCGGTCGTATACTATTTTATTTAAATATATACGCCTACGAAATATATGTACAATATACAATGAAATGTGTTGCATTTGAGGAGCATTGGATTTTTTAAGTAAAAATCAAGATACAATATGTTTACAGGGTTAATCCTTAATGCTTGATGTGAAAATACATTTAAATTTATGTATAAGTCAATATTTACAACGACCGAACAAATCTAGTTATAAGGTTGACATTTTATAAAATATAAAAATTAAATCTTTTTCGCAAGGGTGAATTTTAAATGAACGTTCCTTAAAATCATTTTTATTTTATATTATTCATTTAAAAAAATAATCGTTATGATGTTATTTAGTAAAATATCATAGTATAGACCCCAAGTTTTTTTATTTTTCTCGAATAACTCGAACCTTTGTAAACCAAAATCTAATAAAGTCCAACCATGAATTATTAGATAAGATATATTTAGTTTACTATGGAAAAAATTAGAAAATATGTCCTTTATGATTTATCCGACCCCAACGAGATAAAAAAACGTCTCAATATATGCTGATTATTGCTAGAAAAATGGCAATAATGCACGGTTGTTTTTGGTTTAATGCTAAATAAATGGGTTCTTTCTACTCTCTACTCGAGCGTTACGACAAAAACACAGTGGTTAACCCCTTGGCGAAAATCAAATCCAACCCCGAAAACTCTGACTCTATCAAAAAATCTGCCCTTTCAAGGTATTTTGATGCCAAACACGAGAATTTTCGAACTCTTTTATTAAAAATCCTACAAACTAGAAATTCTTTACAGGGTTTATATGAATACATTTATAAGATTGCAATTTAAAAAGAAAAAGATCAAATCTTTACGAATATGTCTGATAAATTTATAACCTAGCCGTGCCAATGGGGTATATAAGTTACCCCAAATCTTGATCAGATAGTTCTAAAAAATACGTTGTTTTCAATGGGTGGAATATAGCTACGAGATCTTCTTGAGTATTGAGCTTCTTTTTCTGATTCACATATTTTGTTCGTTTTCAGACGTAGGCGATCTACTTGTCTTTATTTCATCTCCAAATATGTGTCTATTATTCGCGATTTTCCACTTTTTATGGTATTCATAAGATTTCCCTCCATATAAAGACGTTAAAGTACTGTTTTTTTTTAATAAAAAAGATGTTGGAAGTCCCTCATCATTTTAGATACATCTTAAATTGTATAATTGTTTTAGCCTTGCCTATGTGGTTGTGTTTCGGAGCCCACGTTTTTCTCGAATAACTCTTTTAATATAAATCCTACATGTCACAAAATGTTTGTATTGATCTAAAAAAATCTAAAGAATAAAAACGTCTCAATATATGCTGATTATTGCTAGAAAAATGGCAATAATGCACGGTTAAACAACAATATTCTCTTATGTAGCCACGGAGGTTAGTCTCGCTCGCATCCGGTACGATGTGCCGAGTGCGAGTAAAAAATGCGAGAACTACGAAACGCGTCATATTTCATGAATAACTATTTTTATTCTTAGAATAATCTTGACTTGAAATGCTTGGGGTATATTTTCTATAATAAAAAGACCCATTTGGACTGTGTGGTTGGTTTCGGAGCCCAAGTTTTTCTCGAACAACTCTTTAAATATAAATCCTACATATCACAGACTTTTTGTATTGATCTAAAAAAGTCTAATGAATAAATATTATAAATAATTATTGTCCTTTTTTGTCTGCAGTTGCGAAAATCAAAATAAAAACAACAATATTCTTTTCTGTAGCCGCAGAGATTTTTCTCACTCGCATCCTGTACGATGTGCCGAGTGCAAGTAAAAAAATGCGAGAACTACGAAACGCGTCATATTTCATGAATAACTATTTTTATTCTTAGAATAATCTTGACTTGAAATGCTTGGGGTATATTTTCCATAATAAAAAGACCCATTTAAGCTACGTGGTTGATTTTGAGCCGCCGTAATAGATCGGTTAACGCACCTTTCGATACTCAACATGAAAAAACAAGTTTATATGAGAATGCATCGTATCTTAGAAACGAATTTGAAACAAGATTTGTAGATTTTAAATTATTGGAAAACAGGTTTTAATTTTTTCTCTTCGATTTATTCTATAAGTACAGAATCAATATTTAATCAAATGGAGGTACAGTGTGATCCAGATTTAAAGGTAAAATTGACGTACCTTTAAGTGTACAGTCACTGCGAAGAAGATTTCTCTTCATAAAAAAGACGAACTCAGCTATATAATCTTATCAATTGTTTTTTTTTTATGAAAGAATATGAATATCCTTTGCTTTGGAATATCTGCGACATCAAAGGCGTTGACACGCCGCTGCTGTTAACAGTTCTTCCGTGCAAAAAACCGCGACGACCACCCTGTACCACGAAGAAGTCACGACTCGCACGGATATTAGTTACGATTTTTTGGGTCGTTTTTCAGTGGCGCCTTGTTTGAAAAGTTGTCGCCACGAGTCGCAATATGAGCACGTGGCCACACTGTATTGGCAATAACGCCACGATGAAAATGTATGGAGCTCCATGGCGTTTTGAGGGCTGGGGTGTTGGGGGTAAAGGATGTAGAGAGGGGGACGTGCACTCGACGAACACATTTTCATACATTCGAAATGGGTTATAGCACGTGCCCGACCCGCGCCTCTTATTTATTCCAGGCCCATGGCCTTGGTAATGAATCCGGTCAAACCAGGACATAAATTTTTGCCGATGCGGCCGAAGGAATCTCAGTGTTTAATTGAATAGGACGTCCATTGCCGGCAATGCCCTCCGCTGTCCCATTGCCCTCTATCCCGATAACAGCGATGACCACACTGACACGATTTTTTTTTTAATATATTTAAAACCATTCAGCTCCACGTCGTTGATAAAACCATGCAGTGTTTCTCAAAAGAAATATCATGAGATCATATTTAATCCACAACATGACAACATGCGAGATAACCTTAGAAATAAAGGTCAGCGTCTATCTGAACTCCCTGCAAGATCAAACCTCCGAGTACTATCAGCACTTAACAACGTCCAACAATAGATTCAGAACAATCATTTGCATCATGCATTAAATTTTATAGTACATTGAGGGTCTTAAGTTTAGTGGTACCCAGAATTAATGTCGCATCTTCAGTTCGTTATCCCAGACAGAGATTATACTATTTGAATATTGTTTTGGGATAAAAAATATCCTCTTTCCCAAGTCTAGCGATAATGGGAGAAGTGTGTCCATCAGAACGACATTTGTGGAGTTGTATGCAGATGTAGTTTCATATGGAAAAAATGCCAGTGAAGCCACGAGAAATATTTTAACTATTTATGGTGACATATTAGAGAGCAGGAAATGCTACCGATGCTTTAAATAAATTAATATTAAATACAATAATTTGGAAAATGAACCTGGAAGAGGATCGCGTAGTCAAGTGAATGAAGCGGCTCTGAAAACTGAAATTGAAGCAAAACCAACGATGAATATCAGCGAATTATCTAATAAGATCGACGTATCCCGTATACTTCTCAACATATGCGATTATTGCAATAAAAAGTGCAATACCGCCCGTTTTTTAGAGATTTAATTAATCGAGAAAAGACATACGTTCTCTATTCGAACGTTGCAAAGAAAAAACAGTGGTTAACCCCTGAGCAAATAAAAAATTCCAGACCCCAAAGCCGGATGCCTTAAAAAAAATTGTTATCTACTTTGGGTTTCAAAAGAAATAATTTAAATTATATAAAAAAAATTAACGAACTCAGTTGGGACACCCTTATTGAATTTTTATCTGTTTCGGTCGAAGAAACATTTTTTTAAATACAATTTAAAACAGCAATAAATAAATGGAAGAAAGTCAGTTAAAAATTTGGGATGGAGTTTCATTGATAAAATACGACATTAAATCTGGGTCCCTCTTAATATATTAATATATTATTTATGACCGTATATAATCTTACGGACAGCTTATCAATTTCTTCCTCATATAATTTGTAGGGTTTGGAATAGAAGAATTTTTTAATAGCCTGATAAACTTACTCTTAAAATATGAAGGTGGTTTTTCATTCAAAAAGTTATGTTGAAACTGAAAAGGAAGTAGCCTGTCAGAGTAAGTAAGATGGACGGGGTCACGGCGGCTCAAAAACAACCGCGACGTCCGAATGGGGTCTCTCAGAGACCCAAGCATTTCAAGTCAAGATATTAATGAATTCTGCATTTTTTAACTAATCAATTTGATACGTAAATGACATGCACGTGTCACTAGTGCGTTTCGCTTGCAATTGGCACATCGTACCGGATGCGAACGAGAAAAAACATCGCGCCCGTGGCAACAAAAACTATTATTATTTATTTATTTTTTCATAAATCATTATAATATTTATTCTTAAGACTTTTAGTATAAAAATTGTGACGAACTTAGGGCCGCCAATGCAACGGTTGGGTTAACGCCATAAAAAAAAATTAGCGACCTCGGTTGGGACATTTGAATGCATACGGCATATTCACCTGATCTGGCACCTTCAGAATACCATCTCATCTAGTCGATCGAACATTTTTTAAAGACAAAAAAAAATAAAAAAGCGAACGAGGTGGAATCGGCTCTTTTCGGGCGTTGCTTGACCGCTAAATTTTATCGCTAACCGCACAAACATGTGTCCTAATAATGATGACCGACTCTCAACTACATGTCTTAAAACTCTTATATACTCTGAATATCTCACTAGAAGAATCAATAGCCTGAGTAAGCTCGTCGCTCACTTAGAAGGACCCAGGAGAGAGGGCAGGTCGATGCATATTATTTCGATAATATCGGTTAGTTGTATGTTAGGTGTCCGACGAAAACAGTGAACTCAATGTAAGAGGAAGTGACCCATACCTCCGCATGTTTTATAAAAATATCTATGATTGTAATTAATTATTTAAAAAAAATTTAATCCAGCTGTAATAATATTTTAAAAAATAACAAGTGTCGTGTTTTGACACTGGGATGAATATTAGCGTGAGAGGCTCAATCCCCTTGCATCTTTAGAATTTTTATCGAATTTTTATATCGCATTGGAGTCTTTATGTTATGATTTATAGTTTTATAGCATCGAAATTATGTAAAATATTTCGATTTATGTGATTTGTTTTTTCCTGTTAATGAAAAAAGTTGATTAAAAATAATGATTCGACGAAGAGTCGAACAGACTCCGTAAGTACCGAAAGATAAAGCACGGTGGCTACATTCGAACGATATTTATTACTTGTCCAACAATCGGTATTTTTAATTATTTACAGAACATTTACATAAACAATACGCAATTAAAACATATTGTTATTATTTGCACGGGTTTAGAAGATTAGCGGCGCAGTGAGGTGCGAAGAGGTATCGCGAGAGGTAGGCTGAGAGACGAATTAAACAGGATACGATATATAAATGTGAGTGATTTAAGATTACTATTTAGATTATTATTACTATGTATATAGAGTCGATTTTCTACATAAACGAACTGAAAATAAATAAACACGGCCGAATACACACATGCCCTAATCTTGTTTCAAGCAAATCTCCCGAGAAAACGATGGAAATATTGCGGACAGCAAAGGGGGAAAGGAAATCTTTGCCAAAAAAAGACATATAGTAATAAGAGGGAAATATCCTGTGGACATAGCTTAGTCGAAAAATGATAGACTCTTCGTTGCGCTAGCTTATTGGATTACAGCGCCGCAGTATAAAAGTTTGATCCTGATGTTTAAGATTTGATCCATCACTTTAAAAGCTGAACCCGACGGAGATCAGCAAACACTTGAAAGCACTTAGGGCCATCAACTGCCGTAGCCGGCTGCTGCCACGTAAAAATCGTTGCACTTACCTGAAAATAACAAAAAAACGCGTTTAAAATAAATATATAAAAAAAAATAATAATAAAATAATCTTTGATAATCAAAAGCACGCGATTCTATAATGACACGGAGAAGGAAATGCGGAAACTGGTACGAAACCCAGTTTGTCTCCCGCCTTATCAAATATTCACAAGACGACATTGGATCCCAACACAGTAGCGACTACCCTACACGCCCATGCGGTACTACATCATAACATATTTTTTCTCTTGCACATATAAATTTTAAATCCATCCGTAGACGTGTTATATTTTAATTTGTTTTATTGGCTACGATCCCCCATCGGGGGGATTTTATTTTTAAATACGTAGTCGCGGCTGATAATTAGATAATCAGACTGCTCCTCTTTGGTATAGAGACGTGCTAATTCGGAGAGTTTGCGTGGAAAATGCAATTAGTGTTCGGGTGTACTTTTCATAGCGCGGAATCCAAACACACTAAACACGTGTTATCCCTAATTAAAGATGGATGTAGCTTTAATTTAAACCTTGATTGCATACCTGGAATCAACCTGAGCGGAACTAATCGCAATCGGAGAGTGTACGAACACACATAACCGCACAACGACTCCAATGCTAAACAACGATATATCGTATTACGGGCTAACGTCCAAAAACATTAATCATTTACGGCGGAATCACAACAAATTAAATTATTACGAACACTCGGATACTATCGATGTTATCAAGCTTTGGAATATTTAAAAAAAAATATATAATTGCTTGACGTGATTTTATAGACATATGCGTCGTTCAAGAGAATAACGATAGTTATTCATGATATGATCCATAATTTGGATTTTTTAATTAATCGCACGTTTCACTCCCACTCGGCACATCGTACCGGATGCGAGCGAGCAATTTTAGAATAATAAAGGTCAATGATTCATTATAATACAGTCAACCCTCCTATAACGTTTCCTGTAAAACGATGTTTCTACAAAATTTTAATATTTCTAAGGTCAATTTAGATATTTCGTAAATATATAATATATTGCCGAGCGAAATAAAGGTTAATGCTCATTGGTTGACAAGAAATTTTGTAAAAAAAACAGTAATTTAGAAAAAAAACGCTATAGAAGGGCTGATTATATTCTTTAGATATATTCTAATACAGAAAAAAAAAATTGTCTAAAATATACCTATAAGCTTAATTATATTAATTTAAAAAAATCAATATGATTAATTATTCTTACGTGGTTTGATAACAAAAATATGCGTTTTGTAGAAAATGCTGATATAGAAAGTATAGCACTATAGAAGTGGGCTGTCTCTCACGTTGCTCTGCAGCAGAGAGCGCTATAGGATGGCTAGTTTGGTCGTGTTTTATTCTATGCCGTATTATATTCTGGTTAAAACGTTACTTTGAAAGGACGGCGTTTTGCTAAACATTGAGAAGATAAAATCAGAATCGCCGAAAGCAATTATTTATGTATACGAAAATATAAATACAGTCAACCCTCTTATAACGTTTCCTCTAAATTGCTTCTTTCTACAGAATGCTAATATTTTCGAGGTCAAATTACATATTTCGTAAATATATAATACATTGCCCAGCGAAATAAAGGTTAATGCTCTTTGAAACGTTATAGGAGGCCTGACTGTATTATCTATATTTATTTATCTGGTCGGTGCCTACGCGGGCAGTGTTACTCTGTGCGATGAAGTGCAAGAGCGCTGTCTGCTTATCAGCGTCGGGTATTGGATGGATGCGGGCGGGTAGCGGAGTGCGGGAGGGGTCTCGCCGCTAAGCGCCGTATGTACTGTGACTCGTCTATACTGACTCACAGTTTCTTTGAGTCACGCTGTCCTTATGTTATCATTAGTAATATTGCTTAGTATATGTATCTCAATTTATTTCTTATATTTTAAATAAAATATGAGCGAAATATACTTTAATATTCAGCACCCCGAAATATTTTACCCACGAGCCGCCACTAGATAATTCAAAGTATCGAAACGATTCATTACGACTCCCCAGCTACCTTCAGTATAGTAATATTTTTAATCCAGTATATTGTTTTGGGACTATTTATTATTATTAAAAAAAGTCGAATATTCGAAAAATCTCTCCATATTTGTTGTTGACCAAACTTATGATTTATTTATAAAGCAAGGTCGCTTAATCGGGAGCTTTGCCATGTGTTTTCGAATACCTAAATTGTGCTAAAATATTGTGTCCACATATGCATAATTTTCGTCAAGTGAGCGTAAAAATACAAGCATCTGCTGTATTGAGATCAAACGCATTCCAAGGACCCAGCTTATTTGCATTCGGCGGCGTTTGCATCTAATTATACCAGTGGTTATGATAAGTTTATGGCGTTGGTTCCTGTTTACGAAAACGCGGGTAATTGACTTCTTTTGCGCTTTGGTTCCCAGTTTGTTTGCATCTGACGACGACGTCTGATGCTAATCCAATTTCGAAGCGATAATGCTTAGAGCTAACGAACGCGGAGTGGAGTCGAAACGTGCTACGTGTGTGACTAAAAAAAATTACCGCAAGGAAGGGAGCCCGAGGAAGGAATCCCCGTCGGGGAGGCGGGGGCGGAGCCGGAGCAGACTCCTCATCCGTTTACGAGCGGCGGCCCTTGTCCTCTCCGCATAAAGATCTCTTTTTCTACCACTTTGTGTCTTTTTTTATATGCATGAGCAGTTACCGGCGGCTTGACATGTATTTACCGACCGGTGTTTATAACCCCTGCATGTAAAGTTTAGCAAGTCTGAAATTTCTAGACCGCAAGATATATCGCGGCGCAATTCCCGCACACATTTGTTCCGGCAGTGTGCGAAATAACACCCCCCACCCCATCCCGACTCTCTCATCCTGCCACTCGCGACTGACACCCCTCGCAATTTAAATTTGTACAAAAGTATTATTAATCTTATTGAAATGCCCAAAGAACATCGTTCCAAAAACAGAAGCAGTGCTTTTCAGTATAAAAACCACTGCGGTCCAGTACGCAATACAGACCAACGCAGTATATTCTCTAAAAAAAAATATTATCCTCTAATGAGATCCCCGGAAATATATAAGATAAATCGTTATGCTTAATTTTCACATTGTGCCTTTGAATAAAGCCTTTCTGTTATAAATATCAGTGGTTCATAAAAGAATTCATTCAAAATCATAGTATCATAATCATATCTTAATAATATCTTCATTTATCCGTGTGAAAACCAAGCGCAACATTGCTTAACGCAATGAATGCTAAACAACGATATATCGTCGTTCATGAAAACAATGATACTAGCTACTATGCATCAATGGTATGTAACCTTTTTATTGATCTTATAAAAATTGAATTGAAATTTGATAAAAAATATGTACACCTGACCTTGTATAACACGGTTTCTAGATCAGTGGTGGTAAGCATATGCCGCATGCGCCAAGCGTGGCGCATTGGAAGATTACAATGGCGCATTTCGACTTAAAATTAGATTATCGTAAACTCGTCAGTGTGTGTACTGACGGAGCGCCGTCAGTACACATACTGATATTGATGATGATACGTAAAGCCAATGGCACTATACTGGTTGAGTTTTTTAAATCGTCCTGTATTAGAATATCACTGAATTTTACATTTAAAAAACTTACGATAATTCAGAGAATATTGTGAATTGTTACATTTGAAATATGGTGAATATGTCCTTCATTGTGAGGTACGCTGGCTTTCTAAAGGACAGGTTCTGAGTAGATTTTATTAATTGAAAAATGCTGTTTATAATTATTTTAGAACAGGAAAATAATCTACCTTATGATCAGTTATAAAATCAGGATTTAAGTAAATTTCCACACCTGAAGGAACAGAACGAATGTACAATTGGATCAAATATTCTGATCTGACTATCTGACTAAAGAATATATGCTTGAAAAAGGTAACTACAAAAACTCTCCTATAACGCTCCCTGCTATACAACGTTTTTCTATAACAAATTCGACAATATAGCGTTCCCTCCTAGAACGTATATTTTTGTCAAATTACGTATTTGGTAAATATGTAATATAAAACGTTGCCGCGCGAAATTAAAAATGAGGTCAATGGCGATTCGTTGACAATAAAAAATATCACGTGACATTGAACAAGGTCATTTAAAATATCCCAAAAATGATCATGTAAATAGTTTGTCGCGTTGGACTTAATTAAATTAATGCCATCTATCCTTCGTTGACTAAATAATTATAAAATAAATTTGAATCCAACTGAAATAATATTAAAGAATTAACCAGTATCGTGGTTTGACACTGGGGAGGATATTGGCGTGAGGGACGCATTTCCCTTGCATCTTTAGAATCTTTATCGAATCTCAATTTTGAATGAATCTTTCGGTTATGCTATCCATCCATTGTAGTCAATTAAATAAATAAATAAATTTGTCCCCATATTGATAGAGAAGGATTTAACCATGATGAAAAAAATTAGGGTTTAATGTTAACTGATTACTTATATTTGTTCATAGTAAATGATCTTGTAACGAAAAAAATATTAAGATTTTTACTACACGATATTTTTGTGAAACCATATGATCGTATTATATAGAGGCGCGCCGTCCATATGGTTAGATTGTGCGGCGCACACAGGCGCCTTCACCTGAAAGCCGGAATGTCGATGTGAATGGTGGTTACACTTCGTTGTTGCAAAATTGCGACGGATTTTACAATGAATCATGTAGTATATACCATAGAATGATAATCTATTATCAATAAATACATCATGAGAGTGACTTTCTATCCTTCTGTTCGCAAGAAATGTGCAGTGGTTTTACTAAAAGCACTGATATTTTTATTGATTTAATTGATAAACTTTATGCAGAATTTAATTAATCAAATCAAGTATGGATTATGCGGGGCACACAGCCGCCAAAAAATTAGGGGCGCCTAATGCTTGTCTGATAACTTCTTTGTTTTTGAATTATTTGGCCTGCAAAAAAAATTGTAAGGACAGAAACAAGAGTATGGTGGATGCGACAGAATTTCCCAGCCTAGCTCTACGAGTTTCTGACGAGTCCTCAAAGCAGTATGTGGCCTAGCATTATCATGAAGTAGGATGATGTCCTTCCTATTGAACATCGCCGACTTCTTTTCTTGGAGTGCTGTTTTTAAATTATCCAATTGTTGACAGTACCTCTCTGAATTTAGCTCTTCGTTCGGTTTCAACAGCTCAAAATGGATAGGTCCTCGAATGTCCCACCATATACACAACATTCTCTTATTCAGGCTCAACATCGGTTTAGTGATGGAGGGGGTAGGTTTTCCGGATTCACAATATGCTCTTCTTACGATGTTTTCATAGGTAATCCACTTTTCATCCCCAGTTATCATCCGGTCCATGAAGGTTTCGATTTTGTTTCGTGCAAACAGATGCATATGATGACTCAATCAAAAAAATGTGGCACACATCTCGAATATATCCTTGATCTTGACAGTATCCTCAGAACTTTTAACAGGGACGAACAGTACACTTATTATAATATGTATAAGTGATTGCCAGTGGTTCGTTTTTTTCAAGCACACAAGACGTGGTGATATTGAAGTTCTGCACACAGGCGCCGTATACTGTGTGCACGCTTTTACGTTTATTTTCACATTAACGAATTGATAATAAAAACATAATTACGAGTTTACTAAATTATCATTACTACGATATCGTCAGACATCATGCTAATTATGAAGAAAAACATATATAACTCTAATTATATATGGTAATCTGTATTTTTGACGTTGAAACGAAAAGTCAAACGAATGTATCACAGCCGTTTGTAGATTCGGCTCGTTTTTCTCAGCATATGTAAATATATTATACGTTTTTTTACAATATTTTAATAAAAGTTTTGTTTTTCGGATGTTTTCAGTTTAACCTCCAAAAGCGCCGGCGAACTTTTCGTGCGGCAATAAAAAAAAAAAAAAAAAAACTTCTCGTATCGTTTAAACTCATTCGGTATACGTATACATATACACAAATATATAACGTTCTATCTAACGTATGCATGAAAGTGAGAAATGCCGAGATCGTACTATAATTTGATTTAATTTCAGTAATAAAAATAAAAAGTTGATCTAAACCCGTTTTCATACTCACTCGCTCCAATTATATACAACTTTCATATGAAAAAATGCACATTTGAAATTATAATATGATCAAATTGCCGCACAACTTAAACGTCTATTTACCGGAGAGTACGTACATCGTCTTGATAGCAACTCAGACTCCGGTGGATGTATGTACACTGCCCACAAACTCTGCACTTGATGGACCAACGCGATAAAACTTAAAACTTGATCCGCTTGAAACTGAACGGGATGACGAGCGATTGCATAATGTTGTTATTTGCTTATGAAAATACTCATCTTGTGAAAACTTGCACCATCATTGCAATCATATCATCACTTACTGACGATACTCATCATACTAATATTAATATATTAGAAATGGCCCAAGGAAACGACAGATATTATATGGGTTGCTTTAAAAACAGCTTGTCATCGACTGTGAATGTTGATTTTATTTTGAAGCTGTGTTAGTTTTTAGCCAAAATAAATATTTTCGTCTCATTGAAAATTATTTGAAGCTCAGATTCGAAAGATTTTATCGCTAAAATGGTTCTAGGTGGATCAAAGAGACATGATACATGTTTTTACTTGGAAAATATCATAAATTGCACGAAAACGCATTCGACTTGACTGGGCTAGCTCAACTCTATTTTAACACTCAAGGACCCGCTGTTTTCAGGCAAAACTTACACCTAAACCAGCATCTTATTATCGATCTTGTGCGCGGCTCTGTAAAAAATGCTTAATAACTTTTTTCTTATTGGAGATAATTTGG
>JAGXCT010032538.1:0-24399 GCA_022495035.1 Philopotamus ludificatus
TAAACGGCGACAAAGAGAGCCAAAGACACCAGCACCAAAGTAGCTTTCATTGTTATGCTTGTTTCCAACGCACTGAATACTTTCCCAACATTGTCCTCCGCTTTTATATTGAACATTAATCATAATTTTAATTAAATAAGTGCTTTGCACTAAATTCAGTAATGGTTGTTATCATTGAAATTCTTACATAAATAATAAAGGAAATCCATTTGCAAAAAATGCTGTTGAAAACTTGTTTTCGTATCTGTGTATGTAGATTTTTCAATCTACATAGATGATAAATTTTCACGAAATATGATGAATGTTTATCGTCCGACAGTTTTCGGAAAAGCTGCAGCGGAGCATCTGCTCGATTGCCTCTCTCAGATGTTAAGCGGACGATATGGGAGCGCGGATAGGGGCAGGCGAAGACGGCGACTGGCTCGGGCTCAAGCATCATGGTAAGCAATGAGATTTTGATGAAGACGAAGGGTGGAGAGCGAGAAAAATTTCGTCATAAAATATGCAGGGGGTGGTGCATTTTATGCGGACGGAAAGGGGGGACGTCGGGGTGGACGGCTCGGGGGAAAGTTGCGAAATGGCTTCTTCCTGCGCGTAATTTCGCCATTCGACAATAAATCGCATTAAAGCTCTCAACTCGTAATGCCTGGCTTCAAATTGCCTGAATAACAAAATAACTCGTCGCCAGACTCGGGACGCCTAAGCGGATGGACAATCTGACACGCCGTATTATGCTCGATGTAATAAAATATTAATTGTGTCGCCTTTTCCGGGAAAACTCGATTGCAAACGAGTCTGAGCTGAAATGGAGTAGACTGTAGTTGTGAATGGCAGACGCGGATCGACATGGTTTTTAAGAACCATTACCTGATGTACAAGTTTATTTTTATGCAAAAAATGCGTCTCATAAAAAGCTGTAAAATATTTAGGGTTTATATATATATTTTTAAATAGTACCTTGATGTATCGTTGATTTATTGAGTAGAGATGGTGGTTAAAACCTATAAAGAACGATGCTATAATAGCTCAAAAGAATATTGATGTGTAATCAAAACATGAGATTATTATATTGCTGAAGATGGGTTTTATTTAGTTGATGATTCAGTGTGATATATCTCAATTCAACAACGGTTTTGTCTAATATTTCCTGTTTCTATGTGTATATTCTTAACCCTTCTTGAATAAGTTTGATTTAGTTTGGCTCAGTTGTTTTTTGCAGATTATACTGCATATTAATTATTTTAGCAGTAGTTATAATTATCTTTCTTCAATTCTCCACGTCGATCAAATTTTCCTCCATATTTCAAGTGATTTGATCCCTAAGATACTTGATCATTTTTTTCGAGATAAGTATCCTTTCATACTCCTATAGGAGAATCACTCTGTTGATTTTTGAAATTTTGTAATTTTACGTTACAGGCCTAAGTCATTCGATGCGATGAGGAATCTCCATATACCTCAACAGTTTATAAATATGGTAAGGCTTGCAATGTCGGAGTGCATATGCAATGTACATGTTCAATCTAAGTTATCTGAAGGATTTGAGATACACCCAAGCTCAAGACAGGGTAACGCTCTGGCGTGTTTGTTGTTTGACATAGCACTTGAATGTTTAATAAGAGGCTCCGATAGCCGTGCCGATGGGATAGCCGTGCTATTTATGACCCCATTTTCGTGATTTTTCGTGAATAACTCTTTTTATATAAATCCGACATGTTCACAATTACGAAAAAAACAAAAATATTCAGGGGACGCAATGTTTTTTCTCGCTCGCATCCAGTACAATGTTCCAAGTGCGAGTGAAACTGGTGACACGTGGCTCGAGAATTTGGCGGTTGGGCTACGGCACTACGAATTAACGAGACAAAATAAATGCCCATATGCCAAGGACGAATCCTTGAACCTCAAAGGTCAAAGAGTAGAGTTTCGACGCCGTTCAGTCGTTCACATATCTCGGTTCACTTATTTCAAATAATAATGAAACCAATGATGATGATGATTTCGTATGGCTTTTACTTTGCCATTCTTCGCGTGCTCGTCGTTGTTGTAGTTTCCCCCACCATTTCGGGGCATGCCAAGAACAGCATTAGTTGGCTACGTAATCCAGGTGCAGGTTGACCCCCTAGCCTTACGGAGGGGCAGGCTCCTCTTTGAGCCGGCATTGTACGCCTTAACGATAGTCTAAAACAGCCACCGGGTGCGGCATTGCTTCCATCCGAACGAGTTTCCTCGTTGCCGCTACGGCCTGGGAACAGAAGAACGGAGCTAGTTTGTAGGAAGCGGTAATGTGATGGGAAACGGCTCAAGGAACTATCCCCGCATTTGCCTTTAAATGGCTAGGGAGCCGGGTCAACCTAGCCTGGGATAGTCACGCCTCTACACCAGTTACTGATGAGGGAGGCGCTAAGAGGTGTTTCTTACCAGGTCTAATGTACGGACCGACGTAGCGAGCGAGTTGGGACTAGGAAGTCCATTTCGTTGCTTTGGGAGACCCCAGTGGGCCTCTCAAACTGTTGGACTGGTCAGATGTCGATATCAAGTTTATCCAGCCAAGCTTCCGCCTGTTCGTCGGCATTATTTAAAGCGTTGATTCCTCCTTTCAGTCTTCTCCGTGGGCAATCATTCACGATTTGGAAGTACGAAAAAGAATTATGCTGGCAAACCGCTTTGGACTTAAATCTATGGTCGAGATACTTCTCAAAGAAGACTAAAGTCAAGCTCAACATGACACATCAAGCCCGTTCGAAAAAAAATACAGCGCTAATTTTTTGGGCTTTAACAAAACAAGATGAGCGGCAACTAGATATCCTGGAGAGGAAAACTCTGAGACGATTATTTGAAGCCGTATTCGACTACTGGGAATGGCGTATCAGAAGCAACGAGAAGCTGTACCGACCATTCAAGGATATAACGGTCATAGCTGTCGTGGATGTTGGACAGTCAGCCATTGAAAAGGCTTATGGTTAACAAGCCTTTCTGTCCCCGGAGGGAAACAAGACAAAGGCTGAGGTCGGTGAACTATGTACAGCCGGACGTTGCATCTTTAAAAGCGGAAGATTGAGCTACGTGACGGCAGACGGGATAAAATGGAGAAAAGTGATATTTATGATACTTTTTTCAACGGTCTATCGATTAATCCCATTTAGGGATATTGAATTATTTACTCTTCATCTCAATAGTCTTCACTATGAAATACTGTGATTTAGAATAATTGTATATTTTGTGTAAATTATAGATAAGTTTACAGTATTTTTTTTTGATCCATGGACTGGATTGGATTAGTTTTATTGGTATTATAAGTGGCAGCTATATAATGCAAACAAAGCTGTAATTTCTATCTGAACGCCATTCAAAGCAGAAACTTTAAATTAAAATTCAACAAGAGGATTAGGAGATGAACCACGTATGCATATTGATTTAAAATAATTAATTTTGATATTTTGTTGTAACTCCATTATTTCCGCAGCTTTTTTATTACAATAAGCCAAAATAGCTCTATCTAATTTTAGCTTAGATTTTTTTTTGGGTGCAGATTAAGAGAAGTTACATTTATAATTATTTTTAAAAATATTATCTAATGAATAAAAGAGGATCCTTAAAATAAAATATAAAAGGCTTTAATAAAAGACATAGGAAATAGGATAAGGAATCCTTTGGGACTTCTTGACCATATTCGTTACATTTAAAATCTTATTGGTATGGTCCAGTTTTATGTGAATTTATATTTATTTATAAGTATATATAAATAATTAATAATGAGATTAGTTATATTTATAATATATGTACAGTTTTATATTGAATAGACTTGAAAACTAAATGTATTTATCATCAAAGATGTAGTACTTAATCAAATTGCTGCGTATGATGCCATAACTTATCCGGCTAATCCAATTTCTCACATATAACATCTCAGATCAATTATCTGATAGCGGGGATACGACCATAAATATCAATATAGGCCGATTTACATAGTCCGTTTTTTAAGTGTCCATCACATAATCTATTGTCGAAGATTAGCCGGGCATCCATTGTCCCGTCTACTGTTTCTTCACAGGGGCGTCTTGTATCGGCCAATGCTGTAGACATCAATCAACTTACATTATTCATGGCCGTATATTAAGTTTTCTGGGCCCGCTCCACTTGGCGAATTATTGATCCATAAAGGAAACACGATATTCCACTCGCTACTGGGATCCTTGTGTGCCTTGTGCTCCCTATCTCTCACCTCTTTAAAATTATGTGTACACACTTTTAGTAGCAAGCAGCCGAGTATGAACATGCTTATCCACAACCCATCCGTGTCTGAACAATTTTAATGTAAGTGGTGGAGTAATGCAGAACTTCTATACC
Organism: Philopotamus ludificatus; assembly: GCA_022495035.1. Classification (NCBI taxonomy): domain Eukaryota; kingdom Metazoa; phylum Arthropoda; class Insecta; order Trichoptera; family Philopotamidae; genus Philopotamus; species Philopotamus ludificatus. Next base: position 4,351 of record JAGXCT010032538.1, read on the forward strand.
ATGCATTTATCAACATGATACCACAATCCTTTGTAATATTATATTTTATATAGTATCGAGAAAAGCATAAATAAGTCTTCAGTTGAAGTATATAATACATGTAATAAATTATTCATTAGACCAATAGTAAAATATTTTTTCAAACTATGTACATAAATTTAAAAATATTAATTATAATTCGTTTATAAATATGTAATATAATTAAATGGTAATTAATCATCTTAATTGAATTCATAAAAACTAATTCTAAATCTCATTCTTATCCGAAATGATGAATTAAAACGAAAAGTTTGCGGTGGAATATTTATAAAATTCATTAGTACCAGTGTACTAATTAAATTGAGACAAAGTCGATGTATACTTCGCAATTCTCTGAATAATTTATTAGTCCTAAAAATTAATTATTTTATATAAACGCGGTAATATTATCCAGATTCGAATAAGCCTAACTTAAATTAAATTTTAGCATTCATATAAAAAATATCTTTGTTTGGGAGATAAATCCAAAATGATAAATACAGGGTCTTAGATTTATATATAATTTTTTAGATAATATTTTTACAATAAAAACACCAGCTTACGTCTAGCTTCAGAATAATCATTCTTCGATCAAAAAAAATAATGATTTATTATTGTAAAGGAATAATTAGCGTAAAACTAGTCAAAATTTTCTGGATTGTATTATTTTAAAAGATTAAAATATATGTATAATATTTGATAAGATAAATGAGATTTTATTTGTTTTAAATGTCAAATTTATTTATTTATGTTTATTATCAAAAAACTGATCGTATCATATCACAAAAAGTTCAGGATTTCACCAGCCTATCCCCGTTTATTTTACAAATAATTTTGCCTTTGATCATTAAAAAATTATAATCGAACCAGTCAAAAAAAATCTTAGCTACTAAAATAAATTTATTTTATTGTATTTGATATCAATAACAATTTTTACAAATACTTAAGAAAGTGGGATGAATCTTTCTAAGAATATTTAAGGTGTTTGAACAGTCAGTTATTTGATGAGTTTTGATTTTCTCCAATGTTCCTAATTGGTTTATGATTTCTCTCCCAAGAATTTAGTACTCAATAGTCCTTTAGTAATTCGTGACTAGGACCTAGGATCGCTATGGTCCGAGTTATGAATCCTTCTGTAATATTCTACCACGTTTATCAAAACTTTAGAAAGACTTATAATACATTTTTTAAAGTTTAACGATTTAAGACGTAAAAATTGAAATAATTCACCTTACTGAAGGATAATATGGGTAATTTTTTGCATAAATAGTAGGAGATTTTTAATATTGCGTTTTTTTCTCGGTCGTTTTGTTTCAGTTATTGATCGATATCAAAATATATAATATTTACAAGGATATATCGACAATTCAGAAACGGTTTAATCCAGAGGTTCTCAATCTTTTTCGGTTTATGGCTTCCTTAAATACATCCGATTTTTCCGCGGCTCCGATTCGGTCCGCTCCGGCTAATACATCAGATTTTTTTTTTAATTTTTAACCTTCTTGATAAAAGCAAGCGCAAAAATTTCGAGAATTGGGGATTCCAACAAAACTCGCCGAATTGTTTAATTGAATATTTTGGGGCGCCCTTGGGGAACCGCGGCTCACACTTTGGGAATCCCTGGCTTAATCGATCCGTTACGACGGCTCGAAACCAACGCCGCTAGCCAATGAGGTCTATTGTGTATGAAAATATACCCAAGATTTCAAGTCAAGAATTGATAAATTTTTTTCTATGAATACAAATGGTATATATTAGTAGAAAAATCCAAAATATCGGTCTAATTTTGAACATTTCTACTAATTAATGCGACGCGGAAGTGACGTACGCTCCCGGCTCGGCACATGTGAGTTTCTCCACTTGCACAGCACGATATTTTTTCTCGCTCCCACTTACATATGCGCAAAGTTTTTTCTCGCTCATATTCGGTACAGAGTGATAAAAAACATCGCACCCTTGCCATTGTAAAACAATATTGATGTTTTTATTTATTTTTCGCAATTGCGGACAATAAATATCAATAATTATTTATATTGATAATATAGTTCAATGATTCTTTAGACTTTTTTAGACAAATACAAAAAGTTTATGAAATGTAGGATTTATAATTAAAGAGTTATTCGAAAAAAACAAAAACTTGGGGTCCCAAATAGACCCGGATAGGTTAAACAATTTCTAAATGGATGTGAGAAGGTGGTGAAAGTGAAAAGTGAGGTGTTACAGAAGAAAATTGAAGCAAATTCGACGAAAACTATTCTAAACATATCAGATACACTCGGATTCTCTTGGTCTAGACTCTAGAGCATTTAAAATTAGTTAACAATATTTATAAATATAATCTATGAATACAGTGATGAAAGAAAATCTGTACTAGTCTCGTGTATTGTATGGATGCGGGGCGGCAACGGGGTGGGGGACAGGTTACTAAGCGTTTTTTACGCTGCGACTCAGAGCAGTTCCTCGCGTCCATACTGAATCACTTTTTGATTATATTTTTTTTTAACTTTTAATGCAGCACCCTTAAATATGTTATACACGAGACACTTACTGATTGTAAATTAATTATTCTTTATAAAATTCTTAAATATGGCCAGAAGACATCACAGCTCTATTGTGATAAGCTGAAACGAATAAAGGAAGGGTTTCGTATTTTATATAAAGTTTTTGTGAAGGAAAATTTTATTACATATAATAGACTTGATCCTTAGCTTATTTTTTTTTTAAACTGACTACTTGACTGGACCAGCGACACGCAATTCTCCGAATCTTACAAACAATGGCCCACCGTCTCAATTGTTACGACAAGCCCAAATTAAATTTCCACATGCCCCCTACCACTCAACAGGTATGTCGCAACTTATATGGCTTATCCGGCGTCGTCGTCGTCTCGACGCCTTCCACCCCGACTACCCTAATTCCAAATCATGCCGCAATCCGAGACGGAATTTACATTTAAAACATTCGAGGGCCGCGAGATTCGTGGGGCTCAGGGCCGCATTTTTCGGCGGGTGCCTAATCGCGTATTAAAAGTTTACGTGACACGTAAAAACTGTGCCGACGCCTATTCGCATGCAAATGGTGCGGTGCGTACACCACGTGACGTATTACATGTATTGTTTCGGGTGTAAAGCTACGCATATTGTAAATATGCTAATTTTAAATATATTCAACAGCCCCGCCGTGTATTTTATTTAATGCCAGAGCGGTTAACTAACCGGCGTCCGAACTAGATGCGCGATTTTCGTAGGCGATACGAAATAAAAAATAACAACAAAAAAAAAGGTTGTCGACGACCTTTTTAGAACAAATCCGCTATTGAATAAGCCGGGGTTCATATTGAAACACACGCACCACATACTGTATTAAACCCCGGATTAAATTCTATTGTCTAGATGTGAATCCAGGTCTTTGCGGGACTGAAAAAAATAGCAGGGAAACCTTGCCGATTTTCATTATGATATTTACGTACGCTCATAACTTGGCTTTTCTTTCATGGCACCCGAAAATAAACATAATTCCGCTTAAAAACAATGGAAATTACATATATAAATATATTTTTATTCGGATGCCTTTGGGAATTATTTCGGGGGTTATCCTTGACGTTGTAAATTTTCATCAGAGTGCTCCTGCTCCTGATGTTCTGGAGAGATGGCTTGCCTTCTTAGCATCACACGTGAGCACCTGGTCAGTGGGGGCCCAGGTGGGGCGGGGGGCCGGCACTCTCTCCCCCGGGGCCCATTCCATTCGGGGCCCCGGGCGCCCATAAATCTTCGGGCGCCGGCCCTGGTCACCTCCCGGCTCTAAACTCTGGCAATCTCTATTTTCTGTACATATAAAAAAAATCGCAAGTCTGCGTTACATACGCGTCTTAATATCAAACATGAATATTCAACAGCTGGCGTGCTACTGCTGAAATTGAAAATTGTACTATTTTCTCTATTTGCTCACTCCCATCCCCGTTCAGCCTGAAAAGCTTAAAATAAACGTTCGCGGAATTTTCCTCAAATTTAAATATGAAATAATAAATTATATAAACAATAAGCTCTCCGTTTATATGATGGTGTTATTTTTATTATTTATTTTGAATACCATTAAACGTGAATGAATATCAATTAGGTATATTTGGGGAGCATAATAGTGGAGGAAAGAGTGCTAGCTTCTCCCATTGGACGAGTTGAGTCTAGTGGTGTATCGCAAGGAGACCGGCACACCTCAGCAAACTTGTTATTTATGAGCATTTTCAATTCTCTGGTGTAGTGGCGCATTTAGGGACCATTTTTCATCATTTGCCAGCCGCAGGACCTGCCCCAGCTCCGCGCTATATAGGGGCACATATTCTGTGAAGACACGTTTACTACGACGGCGTTATGAGCCTTGTTGACCTAATGGATGCTGCCTTGTGATTGTGTCACTGCATTAATGTCAGTTGCAGACAAGTACAATATTAAAATATAAAAAAAATATTAAAATATATTAGGGTTTTGATATTAAAAACAACAGAATATCTGCATGCATTAATTGTTGGATTTAATCTCTTGTCAAGATATATTTTCAGGAAATTATAACACGAGCACACTGAGAAACGCGAAATCTCAGTCATCTGTGAATATTTGTATGTAGAGGTGAATATTTGTAATTTATTCTGAAGTTCAACTGTCACTCTTATGTATGAAATATTATTTTCTTACACTTTGATTTGAGTACTTATTCATATGGTACCAATGATTCCATAAAGCTTTCTAATATTTTTTTTTGCAAAACTTTTCTTACTATACATGAGATTTATCAATAATAATATATTGTTCTTTCGTATAGAGTTCCATATTTTACTAATACTAAGATTGACTGTTATAAAATCAATCGTCACATTTCGTGTTCAGATGTTTTCTCTTTATAGAATGTACCCTCTCCCGAGATGATTGACCAATCAGAGAGTCCGTATCTTTTTCATGGACAACAAATCACTTTTCATACCTGCAACAAAAACCCCGTTGGTCAAAACCAAAAACCCCAAACAGTCGTTGTCAGTTCGACAATTGACAGGGTAATTTGCTCACACAGTCACATCTACGTGATTTCACTCGTACCAGAGATTGGTCTCTGGGATCTTTTATCTTCACATCCATATTTACCCATCATCAAACTGACGACACCTGTATTTATTCAATAAACATCATTGTCAAAACAAAGCGTGTTTCACTTTAATACTGATCTGCGAAGCGATCGTCAACTACCGGACAGTCGAACGTTTCGACGCCAGCGGTTGGATGCCCATTTTAATAATCGGTGACAATTCGCGGGTTGTAAGAATTGGAGGCAGCGACGGGTTACCTTTTCTGATATCGGTACTATCGTGGTGCGTCTCCTTGACATTTTGGTGGCAGCGGTGGGATGCCTGTTTAATATTGATACTACGGTCGCGCCCTGATGAAGTGTATTGGGTACATCAAACCTACAAGTCACCAACCTTTTGTATTTGTCTAAAAAAGTCTAAAGAAAAATATATATTATTGTCCTTTATCGACTGTAATTGCGAAAAATCATCAATATTTGATGTGATGTTTATTCTCGCTGGCATCCGGTACGATGTGCTAAGTGCGAGTGAAACGTACGATTGACATGTGCTGCCAGAGCTTAGTTTGTGGTAAGACATGGCCGAGAAATTTGTCATTTACGCGTCATATTGATTAGTTAAGAAATTAAAAATATCGACCAAATTATATAGCATAGCATAAATAACTATTTTTATTCTTAGAATAATCTATTTTTTGAAAAAATGATCAAATATTAATGAATAATTCATCAATATCTTGACTATAAATTTTGTTATTCAAAAAAAGATTATTATTTTTTAATACATTCAACTTAAGTTTGAAATAGCTTTTGCGATTTTTTAGGAAAATAATACTACAATCAACCCTCCAATAGCGCTCTCCGCATAGATCTCAGCGTGTGCGACAGTATCTCCTATAGTACTTTCTTCGTGATTGCCATTTTTTACAAAACGCTTAATCTTCAAGGTCAAAATACATATTTTGTACGTATTTAAACAATTCCTTTGGTTGACAACAAAAAATAACACGCACGCATAAACACTAAAAATAAAACTTAATTTAAAAGGGTCTAAGGGTTGGCTGTAAATATTTTTTAATCAAAACTAGACAATTTATTAATTTAGAATAGTTTTTGGCAGATAAACAAAATAAACTTGTTTAGGATTAAACAAAATTATTCCTAGGAATAATAATTCAATTTAAAAAATGCGATAACAGGAATAAAGCATGACTTGGAAGTGTACAAACTAATAATTTAATCAGCTTTATTTTATTATTATAATTGTAATTATATATTTGGTTCGATGTAATTTATATATATATAGACATTAATTAAACAGCATGTTACTTCAACCAAACATTTCTAAGAAATTATATTACATAGGAATTTTCAATATAGTCGCTGAAAATTTCGATAGCTATAAATTCCTTTTTGAATTCAGATTTCTCACTTTAATGAAAATCACGAATACTACGTTTCAAAATTATTCAAATTTTCTTTATTATCTTATTAGGTTTATTAAAAAATGGATTTGCTCCTTGTTGTTAAGGGATAAACTTAAAATATATTCTAAGATTTAAAAGTACTTTTAATTGTTAAATTTAAATTTTTTCAGGTGTCAAAATATAATAATATACGAAATAACCTTTGATTATATTTATTTAATGGATTAAGCATTAAGAAATTATTTAAAAAATAATATTCTATTATTTTTATGCTATTTTTTTCTATTCGGTAGTCTTCAATGGTAAACGACGCGAGTTTGTCTAATCTCTATTTATTTATTGAAAGACACCTCTCTACCATACCATCATAATTGATGATCAGCATCACATATAAACATTTTTTTATATTATAGTCAACATAATCCTAAATGGAGTTGATTAAAAACCCTACTCAAGTGTGATAAATAACAAAAAAGTGCACCACTGAAAATAAAAATCTGATCTCTAACGGATTTCTCACCACAGAGCCAGTATAAACTGAGAAGGAAAACCCTAATCTGATGATAAAAAATTGGTCTAGTCTTTATACATTCGCTCCTCTTTCTTCTTTATAGTGATTCACCCCTCTCTGGGGTCTTTTCCATTATAAAAGGATTGCTATTGCGCGGCAGGGTTAATCATCACTTGCGACTTGCTACTTGAGACTCATTTTGGGCAATTGTGAGTATGTATGTGTATACATAATTATATATGTGTAATGTATGTGGTCGCTCGCTAAAAGTCACTTGTGACTCGTTACAAGCAGATAACGCATTAGAGAAGAGGAAAACTAATTCTGAGACAAACCTCTCCTACTTTCCTGGACACAGTCGAGAGGGTAAAATCCGATACCAACAGGGTAGAATAGTACGTCCAATGCCAGCAATGGCCACGAGAGGGAAACTCTTTATAAAAAACCGCATACCAAGACGGCTTGGGTCCCCACGGTATGGACACGAATGGGGAGCCCTTACGTCACGTGTGAGTATCAGATTCCTTTGGCCTCAATTGCCATTCGAGAGTTTGGTAAGGCCCATGCCCTCAGCAAATGAGAGCCTTGTGGCTGACAAATGGTAATGATGATATTTAATGATTTTATATTATTTTTATCGTATATAGAAAGACCTTACAATACTCTCACTACCTTTCTCTAGTTTGTGTATGTACTATGTCTGAGGCTTACATTTTCTAAAATGATTAATATAATAATAATTCATTTATATGTTCGCATTATAGTGGTTTAGAAATAGAATATAATACAGTATAACCTCGATATAACGGACAATATATCCGGTCAAATCTAAACACGGTTAATACTGTCATTTTATTTTTATACATGTTTAATCCGGCACATTTTAAGTTTTATAAATACTTGTACATTGTATAAAATGACATAATAGTTAAAATATTAGGTGTTTAATTAATTTAAATATAAACGAGATGCCTTACTATTATTTTTATTATACGATGTCTTCATATTGTTAACCCAGATCCAATATTGATTAAATCCATCTCGCTGACAGCGGAGCAGTCAGGTGGCTGACGCGAGGATTTGGAGATCTCAATTCGAAGATATTCTTGTGGAGTTTATTCCACTTTCTGTTCAAGATGTAATTTATCTACAGTTTTTCAGACCTCAACGGAACATTTTCAAGAGAATAAGGGAAAATTTCCGGTTCGATGCCCTTCGTGAAAATTTTCACATTGAATTTTATTCATCAATCGCCCGAGATACTCGAGGGCTTTGGCCCTGTCGCGAGCCCCGATTTATTCGAAATAAATAATAAAAAATCACGATTGTGGCGCCAATCTCCAGCGAAAGTTATTCACTCAATAACGTTTTATTTCGTATTTATTTTATTGAACGCAAACATCGGTCGGGGACATGGGAATCAATCCTGTTTGTTTTGCATTCGAAATCATAACAGGGCGGTATTTCGCGACACGCGGAATTTTTGCCGAGAAATATGTACATTTTTTCTATATTTCGATAATAGAATCACACACTGCTAGTTCAAGCAAGTACGTTCTATATATTATACACACGTGCCATAATTGAATCTGAAACCGCCATCACCTTGACAGGCGTCAACCCCGTAATGCATCCCAATGAGCTTCTCCCACCTGACCCTTTCTACGCTATTCCTACATTTTTTTCGCATAGCTCAAAAATCAATATGTACGAATTTCCACCGCATTTCAGTTATATACGCCTGAAATAAATTTTCCAGATTAAAATTGACACGATACCATTGTGGTGGCTGAATGTAAATGCAACTGGTGCGGTGGAAATGCAACCTTTCACGGCGACTTTTCATGGGTTTTACCATGGTATTATACTAATTTGGTAACTAAACTCTGTTCGCTAAGGCTTACAGGTTTCCCACAGTGCGGTTTGCCGACGACGACAAAGTTAAAACTTGTTACATACGTATCTGGTTTTATTTCTGTTAAAAATACACAGCATTTATTAAAAAAATATTCAGTCTCTAATTTTATTATATCACAACATTATTATTTAATTTTAAAATATAAATATTATTATATTCGAGGTATCAGATAAAAACCATTATTTATTTAATTAAAAAAATAGTTATTTAAAAACCTAATTTCTTTAAATATCATTCTGTTATTTTTAAAATCGAAAAATGCTTATTTTCCACCGTGCAAAAGAATTACTTATACGTATATTATAAATAATGAACCGTTTTCAATGCTTCTGTAATGCTGACCATGGCAATGCTTAACTGAGAATCTGAAGCCACCAGGGTCTTAAAGAGCTCCATGTCGAGCTTTAATAGATCATCTTGATACAGCATTTTAAAGCATACGTCCCCATAAACTTCGACAATGAATGTTGCTGTGGTTATGATGTTCAAGCCCTGATCGAAAAAATCTGGATAAGATGTTTTACTCCTAAATTGTATTTAAAATACAAAAAATAAGAGTACTATAGGTAAAAAATCAATGGTGCTAGATCAAAAGCGACATATACAAATAATGGATATCTTATTGGTTGCCTAAATTAAAAAATTAAAAAAACTATATATTTCTTAAAATATTACAATAAAACTTATTTTTAAATCATATAATAAATATGTTATATATATATATGAACTGAAATTATATAAAAAATAGAAGTGTCACAATTACATAAAAAATATTTTGCAAAAAGGAGATTAGTAAAAGATGTATAAATCTTTAACAGGGAACAATAATAAAATTATATAATGATCAAAAATATATTTTGAGGACTAAGTTGATAAAAATAATAAAAAAAATATTAAAACTTAAAATACCATAGATGGTTCAATTTTTTTTAATAATTGATGTTAAGGAAATTAACAATAAGCTAAGATTAGAAAGACCTCTAAAACTTGATGACGCCGCTTTAAATTTATTGGTGGAATACAACCTTCGCAAAACCATAAAGTAATTGTTACAAGATCTAGGCTGTTTCTAGTCAATGATAAAAGATTTTTTTAAAAGGATCGGAAGGAAAAAATCAGTTTTAACCTCTCAAACACCATTAAACATGAAAACGATATTTTTGCGTGATTCATTATTAATTATTTAAATCTAGACAAACAGTTACAGCCTAAGTTTATTATGCCCAATTAGAAATATTAAAGTCAACATTTCAGAAACAGACAGAAAAAATGAAGGAGTTGGATTTATAAGATCTACAGTATCCATTTATTTATATGATATTGCGCCTTTAGATTATTATCTTTAAATATTTAGAGCATTCTCTTAGGGATACAATTTTATTTTAGTAGAAGGCGCAAAAAAAACTCTTGTATTCTCTTTTATGATCAATTATCAATCTGAACTGCTGAAAGAAATTATAGAGAACAATGGAAATTATCTTGCAAAGTAGCATTTAAATAGTATTATAATTGTAAAAATAATTGTCATTACTTTCCGTTCCGATTATTTCAAAATATATATTTAAAGAAATTTTAAAGGGCTTAGAAAAAGAAAATAAAATCACACGTTCACTTCATTTACACAATTTAACGTTCGTCAATCCCACATTTTTTGCGAATGCGCGCAGTATTCGCGCGACATCCATCAATTTGGATGTTTGATGGGTTGTTTCGCGAATGTAGAAACTGGCTCCGGCTGTGGATGGATCCAGTGCGAAAACAAACACGTTGGAAAAACCAAAAAGTGATTTATTAGCCGGGCCCAGAGAGTGGCAGTACATTTTTTTTTAATAATCCGCATACATGTCGGTTCATTACTCGCAGCGGTGGGAATATTTGCAAATTGATTTATGTGACGAGATTTTTTTGCACCAGGTGCCACGGTGTAATATTATTCGGCTTTGCATGGGCCATTCGATATGACATGGACCAATTAGGATGTGTTTTGTTATTATATCAATAATATCAAATTAATTGAATACATTTTTTAGGGATGGACATATTATTACAGAGTTTTAGGCTACATTGCATATATTTTTAATAAAGAAAGTAGGTTGTACTCGATGTTAGACAACTGCAGAAGCAGTCGTTGCACTGATGGCCGCTTATAAGAAGCGTAGCCGGGATAAATCCGTGATGTTTATTGGGCTCAAGTAAGCCATCTCTATGCGGGCGAAGTAAAAGGCAACCGGCGACATAGAAGCGGCTGTGCCCGCCAAGGATCAAGGACTAAATTACGACAACATTGGAATATAAATGTGGATACATTAACAGCGGCCATCTCTGACATCAGATATAATACACAAGAAAAAAGGAAAATAAATAAAAATAAAATATACATGATTGAAAAATTCGCGAGAGAAATCTGCATGAACTTAAATCATAATATGTCTACATATATTGTCATATTGACAATCATGAGTTTAAATTTGACGGTTGCTAGTAAGTACGAAAGTATCGCCGAGTGATAGATGACCGAGAGCCGGCGCCAAGGGCCGAAGGGTCAATTCCAATAACACAGATGTCAAGACGTCACTCGGTTAAATGGATCTGTCCAACACGGTTCGCGCTAAATTTCATTTAATCAAAACTAAGTATGCTAAAGCACGAGATCGTAAATTATGCCGAGGTCGTAAAAAGCAAATATATGTTTAAAATTATCCGACATAAAAGGAAAAGTTTAGCGGATGTTTTAGAAAACAAGTAGGGTCCGGGAGAAATTTAAAGAGAAACAAGCCGGCTGTCCGCACGGGGACAATAAAACCTCAGTTGGACCCTTTTTCATCATTTTATTGGCCTCGCTGGAAGCCGAGGTCCGCTCCAGACCCTACGGTCAACTATCCTCCGCAAAAAGATACAATATCTCCTATGCCCCTAAATATAATACACAATTTTCTTATCGGATTTAATTAAAAAATATACAATCTCGATATTTTTTATTTTGGCTTGATGGCCGTAATACGTTTATATTAATTTACAAAAAATATATTATTATTATATATCAAAGAGTGTATGGAGCAGGATTGACAACCTTTTTTTCTTTGCTGTACACCAAAAATTATAGTAGAACTTTTGCGGTAATAGTGATAGAACTGATGACTTTGACTCGACGGTGATTAAGCTTAGTATTGGATTTTCTCTGTTCTGATTTTTTTTTAAAAAATAGTACATTTAACCGATCCATCACGACGGCTCGAAACCAACACTGCAGGCCGATGGGGTCTATTTCAAGTATTTCAAGTAAAGAATATATAAATTCTTAGACAATAATACCTTGACATTTTATAAAAAATGAATTATTCTATGAATAAAAATAGTTATTCATGATATATATTAGTATAAAAATTCAAAATATCTATGTAATTTTGAATTTTTCTACTAAATAATGTGACGTGGAGCTGATGTACGCACAGAGCGACGATCCGTTCCCGGATCGGTTTCTATCCTTGCACAGCACGATATTTTTTCTCGCTCATATTCAGTACGGAGCGGTAAAAAGCATCGAACCCATGCCATTGTAAAACAATATTAATGTTTTTATTTATTTCATAAATAGTCTAACGTCCTCTATTGCGGACGTTCTTAGACTATTTTTAGACCAATACATAAAGTTTGGGATATGTAGGATTTATATTAAAAGAGTTATTCGAGAAAACTTGGGGTCCAAAATATACTCCATCGGCACTGTTAGGTTAATAGTATTATACTTTAATAAAATCCACGGTGACCTTTAGAAAAAAGGATGAAATAGTGTGATTGAGGCAGAGTATATTAGATGGAAGTAGTAGCAAAAAATCGGTGCTCATTGTTAAAATAATCGATAATTCTTTTTAGAATAGAAGAACTTAGACGAAATATGTTAGAAGGAGGCAACGACAAATAAAAGACGGAAATGCTAAATACAATTATAAAATTTTTGGGGATTGGTGTGACTAAAAGAAATCTAAAAAAACAATTACTCATACCATTTTTTTTTTATAAAACTGAACAGAGCTTTTTGAAAACAAATATCCTCTAAAATAAAACAAAATCTTTTTCTAGCCTAGCCTAGCCTAGTTGGTGTCTATTGGAGACTCTTTAATATAAGCCCACATGTCCCAACTTTTTGTATCTGTCTAAAAATAAATATTATAAATAATCTTTAACCCTCATTGTCTGCAATTGCGAAAAATAATAATGAAGAATTCATTAATATTTTGACTCGGACGACTCGGTTGTTTTCGCGCCGCAAAATATAATACATGTATATTAAATTATTTAAACATTAATATTAAATACTAACATGTAACATGATGCATACTCAAGTTAAGATAAGTTCGGTGTGAACTTGTTTAGATATTACCTGGGGCCTCATTACCTGCTCCGTCCTTACCGTCCCCTGCTCTAAAAAGTTTTTTTTTCTTTAATTATTTTTTCATAACAAAAATAATTAGTAATTTAGTATTCCCTAGATTAATATACGATAATTAATTGACATACGTATATATTAATATTTCGAACCGTATGCATTGAGTGTTTCATCCGACATCGGGGCCCTCGACATACAGCCCTGCAATCCCTCGCCTCTCAGGGGGCCCCTCGATTTTTCTAAAAATAATAAATGTTTGTAACATCGAGCGTTAATATCTATCATAATAATGAAATAAGCAAAAAAAATAAGTTTATGTTGTCTTTCTATCTGGCTTTTAACATAAATTAATGTAAAATTAATTTTGTATCCAGAACGTGCGGGTAGAATAAACATTATAGTGAGTAGGAGTGAAAATATTTTCAGGGGAGGGGAGCTCAAAAATGATATGCGCCAGGGTTTTCTCTAGTGCTAAATTCGACATCATTCGATATCATTTTTTAGGCATAGTGTACCATGAATTCTTAGTATATCAGGTAGTATGGTCAATAAAGAGTAATACATGGAGATACGACGTCATTGGCTCCCCAGGGAGCAGCGGGGAGCCGCGGTGTCGTCATAAGAAATATTAAATTAAGCTATTCGGCAAATTTGTTGGAATTCCCAATTCTCGAAATTTTTGCGCCATCTTTTGCGCTCGCTTTTTTCAAGAAGATGTATTATATTAAGGGAGGCCGCGGAAAAATCTGATGTTTTAAGGAAGCCGTAAACCGAAAAAGATTGGGAACTTCTGGTGTAAAGGATACACGTCCACTGCCTGGTAAGGTTCATACGCTCAGCGAGTGAGTGGCATCACAAATTCGGGAGTCTTTAATTTCGGCTCTCAAAATGAAATAAATAAATATTTCATAATAAAAATAATAAACTATTGAGCGTTATTACCAGAGTATAAAATATGCGCGTTTAATGCAGTGTATAGGGGTAGCAAAAACATTTAGAAGGGGACTTCAAAATTAAATTGCATCTGGGGCCTCTCAAGTGCTAAATCCACCACTGCATAAATGCACCACTTTTTGTGTGCATTAATTGTAAATACTGTTTTTCTTTAAAAGCATAAATATGAGTTTCTGACTCCCAAACAAAGATATAAGCGCGTACTGAATTCAGGAGTCTCGAGGTCGATTATCGATATCCAAGCCGTAAATAAGGAGCGTCGTTTAATCTGGGCCGCACCGTACATCACCGACTCCGGATGACCTAGCCAGCATCCGTCTTGGGTTTATTGCGGCCGGCCCGATATTAAAGGACTGCCTGCTGGGCTCTGTCCATTGTTCCTGCTTGGGATTAACACTTTTTGCACCGCGGGACTCTACATCACGAGATATTAAGGCGGCCTCTCTCGCTTTATATTAAATAATTATTAATCCGCAATAGTGCAGTGTCTGCAAATTATCATATTCCGGCTGAGACAGCAGTAGCATTACCCTCGGCACGCATACAAGAGTTTCGTTTGCGTGCACTGAAATATAAACAAAGGCGGAGTTGGTAACCTTTGACACCGCACGCGTTATTTACTGACGATGTATCATTACGGGCACGCTACACTTTTGAATACATTTTCAATTTGTAAAGAGACATGTACGTTATTACGAAATGATGAATGCCACGCGGACAGGAAATAATTTCAAATTAAAATTGCACGGCGCTCCAAAGATTCCGTAGACCATTTCCTGAAAAAAAAACTAATTCGGCGTCAAATAATTTCGCGACTTTCGAATAATCACGCAACCACTGAAATATGGAAATATGTATCTATCAAGTTGTTCGGAAAGACAATTTTCTTATAGTGAATGGCAGTAGATGATTCCACGCTCATAATTTTTTTGTATTTTCTGGCAAAAAACTGATCCAGGTTATTTTTGACCACCTCATTTGAAGTAAAGGTTTTATCGTTTAAAAAAAATTGTAGAGACCGGAACAAATAATAATCAGAGGGTGCAAAATCTGGAGAATATGGTGGATGTGGCAGTATATCCCATTCAAGCTGTAAAAGCTTTTGGTGAGTTAACAAAACTTGTATGAGGTCACGCATTATCTTGATGGAACACTACACCTTTTCTATTGATCAATTCTGAACTTTTCTGTTTAAGTGAATCATTTAATTTGTCCAGCTGATGACAGTACACTTCAGAATTGATCGTCGTGTTGTCCGGTAGAAGCTCAATATAAACGATTCCTTTGAAATCCTATCAAACAGAAAGCATTTTTTTTTTATGAATATCGGCTTTCGAAGGTTCATCTTTTTTACTCCATGATCTCGCGTTTAACATCGTTGTTGACAACCAATTTCTCGTTCCCAGTGATGATGCGCTTCAAAAACGGATCATTTTCTTGACGTCTGAGAAGCAAATCACAGACGTCAACGTGACGGCACAAATTTATTTTCGTAAGAACACGAGGAACCCATATGTTGAGCTTTGAGATTAAACCTAGACGTATCAAATAATCATGAACGGTGTAATTTGATCATTTTAAGTTGAGTTGTTTGCATCAATTAATGCCTTTATTGTGTCTTCATCAGCTTCAACTGGCCTTCCGGATATTTTTTCTTGCTTGAACAGCATTTTTACCTTTTCGATAGTAAAAAAGTAAAATATGCTGAAAATGCCGCTTTTCACTTTCCATATTTGAAAGGGTACCTACCAAAAACTACTGCGTAGAATCAATTGGCCTCTTTTAAAAGCAAGTCTTGCTATATCAGCTGTCAAAATATATAATGATTATGCGGCTTAGGTGTGAAGTTGAAGCTGTGAAAAAAATCAATTAAGTCCTTTGTTGGAAAAAACGAAATGATTTTCCGAACAACTCGATAAAGCAAGAATTAATAAATACGGTTCTTATGAGAATAAAGCTTGAAATGACATTGCGTTTTACCTGAACCCAAACTAAATGTATTTATGGTGTAACTATGTCGTAAAACCATAAAATAAATTTGGTATTAGAATGGAAAATAATAAAATTTTATTTATGGTCAATATTTCACGATGGCATATTAATATTTAAGTTTCGCAAAAGCTCTCGCACTTCAATACTTTATTTGCAATTAATTTACTACGAATATTTGTTGAGTTATTTTCCTAATATTCTTTTAATTATTTATGTTTGAAATCTCTTAATCATAAAATAAAAGTTTTGGTATAATCTCTGATAATAATGCAATTATCGTTACAGTAATCCTTACAATAACGCTCCCTGTTATATCCCGGATTTCTTTAACGAGTTCGATTGTCCTTCCCCTGCTAGAACTTAAATTTTTAAGTTCAAATTACATGTTTCATCAACACTTTATGAACCGCTGACGCCTTTTGGCGTAAAATTGCCCCAACCGTTATGAACCGCTGACGCCTTTTGGCGTAAGGAGCATGGGCCTACTACATCATATAAAAAAAATGTTACCGACTCAACAACCCGACGGCGAGTCTTGGTCTCTTCCAGCGAAATTGGCGAAATTTGCCAAAAACGAGCGGCCCTCGCAGCAATTTCGCACCAAAATGCGCGGTACATATAGTATTAATATATATGTGATGCATTGTCGCGGGGAATAACTTTCGGTGCGTTTTGGTTAACAACAAATTATACTAGGTTAATCCTGATTCTACGTCTTCCCTTTAATTACGTTTTTTTTTCTCAACCCCCCTATAGCGCTCCCTACTATAACTTTTACTTAAATGTCATACTGTCAGTTGTCAACTTACGACGGGGTTCTGTTTCGACACCTTGGACGTAAATCGAAAATAATTGTTCAGTACTATTTCATTCATTATTTTCTTTTACTTTTCACAAAACCTTGTCCGGGTAAGTTTATATAGTTATTTCCATTCTTTGGAAAGCTCAATTTTGTCCGAATTAATTAATAAATATGATTTTCCCTTACTTGTTTTCTGTCCAATGTTGCACTGTTTTCAATCACCAAAAAGTTGTATTTAAATTTATCGTGATTAATGATTTACTGTTCATAAACCGGTTCATAAAATCTAATTTGTTAAACTTTTGCAAGCAAATAATTTTCAAAACATAACGATAGTGTAGTTAAAATCATTTTCCAATACATTTTCCTCAGCACGGACCATTAGTGGCTCGTGTGTAAAATATTTGGGGGTGCTGCGAAATAATAAAATAATTAAAATAGTATTTGGCTCATATTGTATTTAAAATATAAAAAAAATAATGTGAGGTAAAAATACTAAATAATATTAACAATAATGAAACACGTGACAAGCAGGACTTGGCACATAGAAGCTATGAGTCAGTATGACTGCGCTACTGTGAGTCTGGAGGCGAGATTCCCCCCCCCATACCCCGCTACCGGCCCGTATCCGTCCAATACACGACGCTGGTAGCGCTGACAACCAGAGTACACACCGACTTAATTATTAAATATAAATTATATTATATTTTCATAAATATATATAATACATAATCAATAGACACATAAATTACCATATAAAATATATTTTTACTACATTTGCTTGGGGGTGCTGCAGCTCCGTAGTGTATCATTAAAAATCTCTTCATCTTTTGTGCAAGCTAAGATCAAACAAGAACCTACAATAATCGTATATAGATTTAAGTGTTTCTTACTTCTTATTTTCATAATTCTTAGGTTGTTTCACCCTGCTGCGCTATTTACCTTACTCATTCCTAGAAGACCCTAATCTGTTGACCAACTAATAACTGTTAAGACTCAAAGCATGCTTGAAATTTACTAATCACGTCAAGGTCTGTAGAAATGCATGCTTTAGAATAACCACGTAGAGGTATCTAGAAACAATTCTTTGTATCTCTGTCACCAGTAACTGGTGTAGATACGACTATCCAGGGCTAGGTTGACCCGGCTCCCTAGCCATTCAGAGGCAAATGCCGGGATAGTTCCTTGAGCCGTTTCCCATCACATATCCGCTTCCTACAAACTCGTTCCGTCCTTAGTTCCCAGGCCGTAGCGGCAACGAGGAAACTCGTACGGATGGAAGCAATGCCGCACCTGGTGGCTGTTTTAGACTATCGCTAAGGCGTGCAATGTTGGCCTGCCGACCCAAAGAGGGGCCTGCCCCTCTGGAAAGCTAGTAGGTCAACCTGCACCTGGATTACGTAGCCAACTAATGTTGTTCTTGACGTGCTCCGAAATGGCGGAGGAAACTCCACCACGACGAGCATGCGAAGAATGGCAAAGTAAAAGCCATACGAAATCATCATCATCATCATTATTAATTAAAATACATTTAAAAGAATAATCAATCTTTCAATTGATTTACGTGGAATAATACTTTCATCAATTTTAGTTTGTATTAAAGAATATTTATGCAAATGTTATTTATTATTAACATCAAATATATACAATGACAGTAAAATATATTGTTCTAATTTTTATTAAACCTCTGAATAAGTATGCTGTCCTATATTTTCCTAATCTCCCAAGTTTTTCATCCACGAGGTACATCTCTGTTAACGTTTGTAATTTTCTTTACAGACATAAGACTTTATTTTAGTTGCTCATGCAAGCCGGGTCATTCTCGATGCAATATTATCCATCAGTAAGATTTTTAATATTTTTATTTATATATTAATATGTTGTTTATGTTACGAAAATAGCTATTTTTCGGGTATCACCGAATAGCACTCCACAAGCATGTCTTTGGTTCGCTAACCCTCGATATAATCGATCAAATATCAGTATTCAAAACGTCAGAAATCAAAAATGAGACGTCAACGGCTGTATCGATATCGATTAAAGGTAAAGTTTGGTAGTCGGAATAAAAAAATACGTCCCTTGAAGTTTGTAGCCCGGGCCGGCGCGTGCTCCACATACCACATGAGCAGGATTATGTGGCACCCGACATGATTACTTAATGAAAAGCTAACTTCTTCACGGACCCACCAAATGAAAATATTTTCCATGGCAGAGATCGGGAAAACCCTATTTATGACATATTTGACTCGGCACGTGACCGTCGAAGCTGAACTGGGGTCGCTTCTGGAACAGATACAATGTTTTATGCAGTTTAAATTATTATTTTATTATACATATAAGTTTGTATATGCATTAGTATATCAGTATATTTACTGTTGATTAAACACACGGATTGATGAGCATTGATTAATACAATGTTCAAGTATAAAATGATAATATTCATATATTTATATTGGTTATATACTTTATTATAATCATGGAATAACGCCAAATGATAAATATTGTAAAAATGCATCGTATTTCACATGTACAACGCAAAATTATTCAGTCACATAAATTTATATGAAATACTGCATATTTTTAATTGAAATGTTTATTCATTTTCATATTTTGTACGAATGCATTATTTATATCAAATAAATAAAATTAAGGTATACGTTAGATATCATTATTATATTCAATGTATAATATATTCCTGTAATTTGTCTCTATAAAAAGTCATTAAGTTAGCATGTGATGTAATAGGATCGGCACAAATGTACATGTACATAAAAAAACATGATTTTTTGAATGGGACACATTTTTTTAATGAAATTATACCTGCGATGGGTAAATTCCTATTATTGAGTAAGATACAGTAATTATAGACCGCCTAGCAGGGGATAGGAAACATTTTTGGTAACAAATAGTGCTATATACAGGTAGTCCTCGACTTACGACGGTTCTACTTACGACGATTCGCACTTA